>JAAIJJ010000201.1:0-10886 GCA_020976545.1 Fusarium sp. Barmshour
CAACATGATTCATTTCGTCGTTGTAGGAAGCAGCAATAGTAGGGATCGATATAAGCTTGACCGGCTCACCACTAAAAAAGCGCTGTATTGGCCGTGCCATTGGGGTCTTCGTTGACGGTCTCCTCCTCCAACGATCACATCTCTCATCACCAGTAAAGACGGTTGAAAGGAGCAATACGAGGGCATTATCCTTCCAAGCAATCTGATTAACCTACAGAAGAATAAGATAAGTTTATCAGCCGAATTATAAGGAAGAATATCGAGTCTTCCTACCTGATTATCGGCCGTTGGGATGACCTTGATCTCATTAAATTGGAACCCTGACTTCCCTGCCTTATCGGCCTTTTTAGCGTCTGCAAGACCTTTGTAGATGCCACAATTAGGCCGAGCTGTGCCAGTTGCACCGTGGCCGTGCTGACGAAGGGAGCGGAAGAGGTCCGGCGATGAGAAGAGGTTATCAACGAAGACGTGATATGTCGATATCGGCAATAGGTTAATAAGGGCAATAACGACGCTTTAAGTCGAGTTAAGAGCTATGATCTTAGCTCCGGCTTCCGTAGCCACGTAGATAACTTCCTTGACCTCGTCAACCTCATTAGGAGCCCTCCGTTGGCTGCCTCTTCCCTTGCCTTTCCTCCTCCCTCGTTGTGATACTGGCTTCTTCCTCTCAACGCCAACTGGGCCGTATTTTGCGCCAGGTTGGTGCCAAATCCACCTCATAAAGAGGCCTAGCTGGGCAGCTATCCAGACTTTGAGGCCTATGTCAATAGGCTTATTGGGGACGTATGTAACTTGTTTATTCCTTCCGGTATATCGGATCATGCCCTCGTCTACGGCAAGATGTGAGCCCGGATCACAAAGCTCTGTTATTGCAAGTTGAATATATTGAGACCACCGCTCAACGCACTGGAAGACGATAGGAAAATCATCATCATTAGTGAATTTGGTGTGGTCAAAGAGCCGGAGATGACGATGAAGGAGTTAAAATCGGTCATAAGTCATGAACTTAATTATCGAGTGTTCAGGCCGCTGATCCCCTAGCTGAGAGGTCTTCCAATAGTCTTCGACTAATATTTCGCCGTGGACTCCTATGTAAATAAGGATCCCAAGCCAGATATATATCTCTGCAGCCGTAGTTGGCTTCCAGGCGCGGAGGCGGGACTTTTCTGTTATTTCGTGTTCTTGGCTATCAATAACGCCGCTCTGGAGTAGGCTATTGACCCAGTCATTAGTGTATTTGACCCAGCTATTGACTAGGGAAATAGGTATAAAGTGTTGGAAAAGGGACAGCGGGTTCTGGGGCAGCTGCTTGACAACAAGCTCTCGTCGCGGCACTTGGAAGGGTTGAAAATCGAAGCCTCGGTCTTCGGCAGGCAGAAAAGCCGGTCTCCGGGTGCTATCACCCTCATGCTCTTGAAGGCTGTTATCTTCATTGATACAGCTGCTGTCATCATACGCGTTGAGCGCCTCCGCCGAGACCTCTATAGGTACCGATTGGGAAGTCATTAATTGATCCGAAAGAATTTCTATGGGAATGTAGGCGGAATCAATCAATGACGCATCATAAGGTTCCCCTCAAATACCTCTCAGAAGTTGGGGCGGATGTGGGGCTAGGTACGGCCGGGAGGTTTTCCACAGCTCAAGGGATAATGTTTCTCTGAGCTCTGTTAAACTTATGCCTTAGCCTTTAACCTTTAAGAGTCTTAGCCTTAATCCTTTTATATATAAAAAACTTTAAGCTAATAAGTTCTAACTAAATTCTAATAATTATTTATTTTTGCTATTTTATTAGCGAATTCCTCTAAGGTACTGATTTGCGGCCATCCGAATACTCCGCTATGGCCATCACCAACGAGCTTATTCCAGAAGCTTTGCGCTGACCTCCTTATCTTTAATATCAATCTTAATGTCTGCTGCTCCATCCTTCTCTGGCGGCTCCTTGAACCATCTCATACTCCTGACACTGCAGACAGTGTGGTCAAGTAACTCTTCTAGAGGCCGCAGAAGATGCCTGCAAGGTGATGCGAGGGCGGCTTTTAGGAGCGGCGGCGTGTACAATGAGTGTCCTCATCGTCCTCTCTTGAATCGGAAGACCGCGACACAGAATCCTCGTGGTCCCCTTCTGATGTGGGCGTTGAAACCCTCCGCGGAAGTCCGCCGAGAAGTCCCCTCCAGCCACCAACCACTCCACCTCTCGATTGATCCAGCGACTCATAAGCCTTCAGGAACCCAGGGAGGATCGAGTCGTCCATGAGCTCAAGGACAATTTGGATGACATCATCCAGTTCCGATGGATGTGGAGGCAATGAAGAAGAACGCAACCCAAGAAGTCGGGTCCTAACTTCACAGGGCGGGTTGACCTCGCGATCTCCGTTAGGAAGGATATAGGTGCCTAGGAGATCTTCCCATAGTTCCTGCAGATAATCGTAATGGTGTCTTAGATACTCCCAAGGGATTTTTTTATCCTCGACTATCTCTGCGTAACAAGCTCTGTCACCACTACCACCACCACACCACCAGCACGACCTACCTTAACGCCCAATTAGCGGTCACTCCAGCTTCAGAGGCCTAGATGCGTTCTATATGACAATAGATTGTCTAGGTAGGAGCCACTTTATGATTCAGAGCGTAGGGAATTCGGCATCAAGCCGAGACCCAAGATGCGTGGCTCTGCAGGTCTTATAACCCGAAATATCCCGCAGCAAAACATATGTCTGTTTCATTCTATGAGGGAATTTTTCCAACAGGGCAATTACAAACCAGATTTCCTTACCAAAATGGTCTGATGCCTGCATGAAGGTTGCAGAGGCCGAATCTGACAAAGATGGCGGCGGCCTAACTATCGGCGGCATTACTGGCGCTGTAATTCTTACTATTGTAAGCATTTGCATCCCTACTCAAGAATTATCACCAGAAACGCATTGCGTTTCCATAGGCAGAAACATGGGGCGAACATGCTAGACGCTGATTGGTCAAAAACAGGAAACGCAATGCCTTACTGATGGTAATTCTTGATTAGGCAGAAGAAGCTGATGTCTCTTAACCACAGAACCTTTGACCTCCACTCTGCTGATAATTCTTGAGTAGGGATCGTAGTAAAAGAGATCTTCAAGTTCCATAGTGGAAGACGGCTATACTCTAATAGCTGTTCGATGACACGAGCTCGTAAAGATCGTTGGAAAGAAACCTCGGATTGAAATTACAGTAAAGAGGGTGGATAACGTATGAAAGGTAAAGTACGAGTTATGGATTACATGGGAATAAACCGGAGATAGACAGATATTGAGAAATGAACAGGGGTACGCGACAATTAGCGGTACACGACAATTAGGAATAGAAGAGTAGGGTCGGACTGATCTACTAATCTCGTCCGGATTCCGTATGTAAGGCAGATAGTCCATTGATCGTTCGAAGGACTTAATCTCGGCAGGTTTATGGGCACGCAGAGGGTTATGAAACATGCTGATATGCCGGTAGATGCTGGTCTGCGGCACAGTGCTGCATCTTTTACATATGAGAATGTGCCAGTGGCTATCGTAATAGAAGAGATCGTTCAGATCCATGACGATTATATTGAATGATTAAATCTTGTAAGGAGACTAAGGTTAAAGAAAGATGAGTGGTTGTAATCCATAAGCAGGAGCAAAAGCAGGAGCAAAAGCAGGAGTATGCGATCAGTCGCGTTCCGGACGCGATCGCGTGAATGACATAACCCTAGCACTGTTTCCAAAGCGGTAAGCAAGCAGGAGAATGGAGGAGACTGGAGTTTAAATCTTCCGCCGGAGATAAAACGGGCGTTGGGGTACGAGGCAATTTACAGGGGGCAACCGACGAACAGGGGCAGGCGACGATCTAGAATAGAAGAGTAGGGTATGCTCGATTTGTGGGCCTTGCACTCCTCGTCCTGCACAAAAGCTGCATTTGCCCATCCACCAGTCCATCACAACTTTCCACTCTCTAACCTCTTCGCTATCGCCCCAAGACATATGAAGGGTAGGGGCTTCAGAGAGTCCACTAGGGCCGGAGTCATAAGTACCGTTGTCTCTACCTGCTCCCACCGCATTACAGGAAAGGAACTCAAATGCTCGTACAAGCAGGTCAAAGGCTAAAAGGAGCTGTGGTACCCAGGTCTCTTCGAGGGGAACCTTTTCTTCGAACCACTTGGTCGCTTGACTTTCCAATGTGAGATATGTGTTATATGTCTTGGATACGAAGCTGGTCAACGCTTTGCCGAGAATCTGGTCGTCAACTGTACAAAGGGCGGCAATGGTCTTTTGTATAGCTGGCTTGTTCTCGCAGAATCCATCTGGACCCGTTGCCGACATGTACTTCTCTGTCCAATGATTCTTCTCTTCCTTGGTGTTGGCATGACACCTGCGAATCATTATAGCTATATCTTCGCATATCTGGTCGGTCTCGGTGCAGAGGCTACAATGATTTACGTTCCCTGCGTACCGTTCAAGGTGCAACGTTTCTAGCCAGCTCAGGATTCTCTGCGCTGCCTTGGAACCTGCAGCTGTGCAGTTTTCGAGATTGTGATCTAAGCCGGTGTCGTCGAGAACGTAACAAAGCTGACAGCCAACACTAGCCCATTTTTCAAGCTCGATACCTACCTTGCACCGTAGCTTCATGTGTACTTGATAATCCTCATCTCCCTTTTTGAAGGTTGCCTGATCGTCAAGGTGATTGAGTATGGCCTGTCGCTTATTGATCGCGCTGATAGTGGTACTACTACCAGGGTGCCCAAACAGTGGCCAGTGTCTCCGAATATCATTATCGGGAGGCTGGTCTGGGATGTTCTGGCCCGCGAAGCTGGGAGGGAGAGTTCGCTTTCGCTTTGGAGGTGGGGATACGACCCCCAGACCCTGCCGTTGATAGTCCGACCGCCTCTTGGAGGGCAGATGATGATCCCTCAGTTTGTCAGGGCCGGGCTGTTCTTGTTGACGAGATTCGTGATTGACTATCTCTGTACCCTCTTCCTGCATACGTCTGAAACGTGCGATCATCTCTTGCTGTTCTCTCTTAAACTCTTCAACCTCCCAGCTTGGATCATCTGGCCGATCACGGCGAATAGACGCTGACCTTTGTTGTGGAGTAGAGCTTGGCGATACAATCGGTTGCGCGAGGGATCTGCGTGATGTGCTTTCTGGAGCATCAGAGGCTTGGTCTGAGGACGACGGCGATGATAATATCACTATCGGTGTGCTCGCCCTTCGGCCTTCGTTTCCTTCTCTGACTTGTGGACCACTGAGCGGGCTAGACCGGGCATTTCGTTGGAATGGACCCTCTATGCGTGGGGTATGTTTCAGAAAACTAGGCAGATGGAGGAACTCGTGCCATCTTGAGGAAGCCCATCGATAGAGTTCGAGCAGCTGCGGCTGTAGCTTTGTCGGAAACGCCCCATCTAGACCATAGGTGCTGGCTCGTTGCAGCGGACGGTGTCCGCTCTGCCAAGCAAAAGCAACGTTCCGTCGGGCATCCGCGCTACGGTCGTCGAATCTATTGAACGACTGGTACACCTCGCGTACATGCTTCTCGGTGATGCCGATACATATCTGACGGAACTGTCGTGAGTTGATAGGTTGACCCCAAGCCAGCGATGTGGCCCCCTTGAGTATTGCCGTGAGACGGCCGGTCTGCCAGGATCTACTGGTAAGTGTGGCATCCTCACGGAATAGGAGAGGGGACTCGTCAGTCCGCCTCGGTCCTTGTGACCCCCTTTCTCTGAGTAGCATGTTGATAAACGGCCGGATATAAACAAGGTATTTGTAGAGTATATATCCAAGCTGAGCGGGGAGAAAGCGGGCCACTACAAACTCGTGATTTGTGGCTCTCTTTGCTTTGTGATGACGTGTAATGTAAACGATCGATTGATCATACACATATATGCCTCTCGGATGAAGCTCGCTGTTGCAGCACAATAGAGTGAGCACTTCGGTGCAGCGCGGCAGCTGCCCGCCTGCGCAGAACATGCCGCCTAGGATAGCGCTAAGAAATGCCTGATCTTTTTTGAAGTACTGAAAGACAGCATTCCAGTCCCAGCCACTGCCGCGAAAGAGCCCATTGCGATGGGCTCTGCTTGCTCGATGGACGAGCTCGAGGTAGGCCGTATCTAGCTTATTTCTGGGATGGAGGACAAAGGAGAAGCCCTCTTTGTTGTTGGTCATGTCGTCGGTAATATTTGCTAAATCTATAGCTGGGTCCCAGGCGAACATCATTTCGTTATATAACATGGCTGCCTCCTTGATGAAATGCTCGGGCAATCGCCGGAACTGGCTCATTGAGACCGAAATCTCGTCTCCGAGTGAGACTACCTGCCCATTGTCACTCCAGCGGAGGAGATGGGGCGGTGTATCTGTCCGAGCTATGACCTGGCCGTAATTTCGCAGACTTAGAAGCTCTTCCATGGGGGATTGTGACTCCATCACCATATACTGTCTCCGAATCGTCTGTAGCCTCTCGAGCTGGCCTACTCGCGGTCGTCGTTCAATGTCAAGAGTGGGATATGCATGTAGAGGTAGGGCGTATTCGAGAAAGACTAGGCGGAGGATGTAGATGAGCCCAGAGAGATTGGATGTATAGGACCTAGCTGGTAGGAAAGCACTACCACCCGGCGATGACGAGAAGCCTAGGATGCCACTGAAATATACCAGCGCGGTCGTCTGTGGTTGACCATTGACCACTGGCTGGGTGGCAAGTGCCAGGGTTAGACCAAATAGTAGCTCGACAAGTTCTTCAGGAGACCCTGGGGCGGCACCTGCCCCAACCTCTATATCATACTGGTCATCGTCTGTTATTTCACCTAGGCCTTTTAACCACGTAGTGAACCCCCTGTCCTCCTCTTGCTGATTAGCACCTCCCCCACCCTCTTCACTGTGATCCTCTGCATTATCTTCTTCTTCTTTCTCTCCCATATCATCTTCTTCGCTATCCTCCTCCTCCTCCTCTTCATTATTATCACCAACATCCCCATTTGCACTCTGGCTGCAGTCCCCACGTCCTGCTACAGCTGCTTGAGCATGAGCAGCCGGGTGCTTATATCTCCCTGCGAGCTCTTCTAGGGCGGCCAAGTCCGTAAAGGCCCCGTGATTCCAGATAGCATTCAGGAACTGCAACTGCTTTCTATTCAGGGCTAGGCCCGTAACCTGCAGGCGCTTATCATGAGGCAGCCGATAAATGCGTAAGATCATCGCCAGACACCGTTTGAGCAAGAGCCGATACTTGGTTGACGATGTTGGCTGTACAAGAGTGAAAGGTTTGCTGTAGATTGATGATGCCTGCGTACTTCGGAGCCAGCAGAGCATGTGTCGGCTTGTCCTCCTCGCTGTCTCCTCGCAACGTCTCATCATCACGTCTACCAGACAAACGAGGCAGACAATCCTATCCTCATCCTCACCCGGGCTGACGAGGTCTTCATCGAGGCCGTATTGTTGGCCGTGTCCGATGTAATATTCCCGTCCACCCGGAGATGTAAAGGTGCGCGTTAGGGCTGCAAGCACTTCGTGGCGGCCTTTACTGCTATACGTTCGGTCCCAGCCGGTTCGATCTAGCCAAGGCGTCTGCAATGGAAATGCCGTCATCACACCGGGGGGCTGTTCTCGGCTGAACTCGCGTGTCAGTACGCCATGCAGGTGGGCCTGCACCGCAGGGCTATCTATCTGCCGGACCATACTTCCACCTCGCTTAATGATCCAGTATTTCCGTGTTGACCCAGTGGTCCATGTCTGCAGATAGACATACTCGAACTGCTGGTCAAGATCGCGACGGCGACGGGGTCGGGCAGACCTGGCTCCAGAGTCACAGCAATCATCCGGCGGGCTAGACTGGTGGCGTCGCGTCGACTGGATATTAATAGTGCGAAATTGGCAGTTGATGCAGGCGAAGCCTTTATAGACTCGCAGCTTGTCGTGCTCAGCCGATCCGTCAGCTCGGGGCGATGCATCATCAGGTTCTAAGGGTGCAGGGGATAAAGATTTCAGAAGTTAATTTAACCCTTTTCTAGCTTCTATGGAGATGTTGTGCTTATCGCGTAGATGTGTTGTTACGCGTGATGGGCCATTGGATAATGCGAATTTGCAGGTCTCTCTGGTGCAGATTAGGAGACGGGCGCTGGTATCAAAGAAGAGCTGTAGATTATCGAGAAGGGTATTATTAGCCATTATATAAGTAATTTTAGTACCTTAGGAATGCACTGGATCCTGTTGCCTTGATACTGTTGTAATGGATGATGCTTTGCAAAAAGGGGTCTAACGGGAAGTGCTCGAGATGTCATGCGTGCACGGACTAACGTTAGTATTTTGGTAATTTAACGAAATACGCGGACATGACGCGTGCACGGATAACCCAGCAACGTGCACGGGCCAGATTTGTTGTATTTCGTCGAATTACCACCACGACTGCGTACAGTAGGGTGGCGTGCATCAGGAACAGGGAGTAACATCCGGATTTGTAGGATCGAATGAAACTAGGTCTGTCCATAATAGGCGCAAAGGGATCGACAAAGTCAAAGTGGGCTCGGAGAATTGCTTCACTAAATGCCGTTAGTTAGTGGGCAATGCTACCAGGTAACTAATGGAACTTGCAGGCAGTGTTGAGGAGGTAGATCAAAGACCCCTTTGCCCGCGAGGAAGGCCCGATCGATAGGATCGAGCTGTTGGGATATTATGGTTGAGTATCCAAGCGGGGTGCTGGAGCTTGCTGGATTCGGGCTCTCCTGAAGGAGGCTGTTGGATTGGTTGCGGCTTATTGTCCCATTCATGTCTGCTTGTTCCAGAATATTAACGTAGGTCAAGCTGGTCTGGTACTTTGTTAGATCTCGGCAATTGTCTGAGTTGTGGGTGAAGGGACACGGCTGTGCGATAGTTGTCGATTCGGGAGAGCTATCACCAGGTACGGCACCGTGAGACGTTGATCCCTGACCAGCTACTGGTTAGCGGAAGTATGGGATGGCAGAAGGACGGCAGTATCATGATTGCGTCTCAATTGTTTGTATTGCTCACCTTGTCACTCTCTGGTAGAGTTGGTTGAATACTTGGCGGAGAAGGCCGGACCCCAGTCCTATTTTTTTGCCCTGTGTTCCTATCATAAATCAGCGAGCGTCTCTTAGCGGATCACGAGGCTGGCCAACATTTCTCGGCGTTTTCTTGTTGGAAGAATACACCTGTCTTCCCACGACTTGCGAACACAGTTACTGCAAGGCAATCCCCGAAGAGGAGCATCGCACCTGATCTTGTGGTCGCGGCAGGGAATGCACGACTTGCTTGTCTTGGCTGACTTTTGTCCTTCCATTTTCTGGCTCGGATATTGGGACATTCCCGAGCAATTGATCGAGGTAAGATGAAGGACAGAGGTGGGAGGCCGGGACAGAAGTCAGATAGAAGTTCTCGGGATTGCAGACTACTCGGGTAGGGCCTAGAGACCGGCCACCCCGTGCTTTCTATCAGGTCACGAGTGTCCGTGCCTCAAGCACGGGGGGTGCATTGACAAGGCAAAGGGTTGGTTGACTGAGGAAATAAAAGATACCTTTATTTCCTAGACCTTTTCTTATTATCAGAAGTACTATAGATCTCCAAACTTCCCCGCATATATCACATAACTTTGACATATTAATAGTACTTCTTCTTTCTAGGCCTTGCCTTACTATTAGAGGTAGCTTCCATTTCCTCAGTCAACTGACCCTTTGCCTTGTCAACGTACCCCCCGTGCTTGAGGCGCGGTCACTGGTGACCTGACGAATAGCATGGGGGACCGGTCTCTAGGCCCTACCCGAGTAGTCTCGGGGTTGCAGACTAGTCTCGGGGTTGCAGACTAGTCTCGGGGTTGCAGACTAGTCTCGGGATTTTGACTCCAGGTTAATAATGAGTTATGATTGGTCATCGAAATGCCGGGTCTACTACTCCAGACTAACTTAGATCGAATTATGCCTCCAAGTGGCGGAGATTTGGTCGGGGGTTCGTGTTGAACAGGTGCTGAGGTCGCACATGCAAGCAGGGATACTTTAAGATTACATCCGAAATGGTAAAACCCCTAAGGGGTAGAATTCAACACAACACAACATGAATTTACCAAACTGGATCAATGGGCCGAATACACGTAATATCTGACAGTTACAATGCTGAGACAGGTCTCCAGCCGGTAGCTCGGTTTTCTAGTTAGCCGGCCTTAACTTCACTAGTATTCAACAAGAGTTCTCTTTTAAGTGAAAGTGGAATGCGGGGTAGATACGGGATTATCATCCAATAGCATCGCGAAACGTCCACTTTCAGTGAAAGTGGGAGGATCGATAATGATGTAGACTGCTTCCCATACAGCATGTGCATTCGTCCCCTTCATCCCGTGAAACCGCCTTTCAACCCCTAGCCAGCGATAGAATGCCTTCCTATCCTCCACATCAACCCCGAACTCAGCCCTGACTATATCTCTTACACGCCAGCTCCTCAGCCCCATCAACACCACCGGCAGTAACTTATCCTTATATGCACACCTACCTTCTTCATCCTGCGTTTCCTCGCACCAGTTCAACGGCAGCTTGCATACAAAGCAGCATGACAGTTCTTTGAACCTGATCTCCCTACGCGCAATATCATACCCTTCCTCTGCCACCGTCGCACACCACTGCCCGGCCTTTTTGTGCCGCGGCTGATCGGGGACCTCCCCTAGCTCTTGTCCCTTCTGATGACGTCGGACGTGACATATCGGACACTCCTCTGCGACATCATCTAGCCACCGGAAAAGCGTTTTAATCCGCATGCCCTCTTCCTTGCCGAATGCCTTCCAAATCCTCCCACCCTTCCTTATCTCATCACTCTCGCTCTCGCTCTCGCTCTCACCCTCCTTACCCTGACTAATCTTCCTATTAGTCTCTCCTTCAGTCTCCCCTTCAGTCT
>JAAIJJ010002028.1:0-15662 GCA_020976545.1 Fusarium sp. Barmshour
AAAATTTGGATTTTGTATGGGAGAAGCGAAATTTTGGTTATGCATTAGGTGGGGTTATGCGTTAGGTGGTCCTGGATGGTACAACGACATCCAGCCTCTGGAAGACTTTGACTTGGACAAAGCCGAGCCAGTACAGACGCGGCCATGGAAACCCAAGTATCACCTTACGATGGGTCTTGAGAAAACTACTTTCTCAGACGTGATGCCTATTGACAGAACTCTAGAGGAGAGGCTTGCTCTTCGACGGAAAATTGTGAATAAGCATTCCGACATGGTCATTGCCTCTGAACCCTGTTCGGAGACTGCTGTGAAAGAGTTTTATGTCTGGATGGTTAGAACATACCTACCTCGAAGATATCCGTCCATCTACCATTCCAAAGGGGACACGCTTTTCGGCCCAGCGTCAACTAAACTACCCCTCAATCCGCCGAACGACGTCAAGACAATGCTCCACCTGCTTGCCGAGAACATCGACGCAGAGCTTTTCTTTCTTCAGCGGCAAGGTAACACTTACGTTGCAAAAGCACTTATACTTTGCTATGCCTTCTCGTTCAATCCATCACTTAAGTTGAATAAAACCTTAGCCGAGATTCATGGACCTGTTCCTGGCTATAAAGAAAAGCTTGAGAGACCCATGAACCGCTACTTCACCTCCTTACCAAAGGGCAAAATAGTCAAACGGCACAACTGGAACATAGCCCTCGATCGTGACCTTTTTGCTCCGCGGGAGAATCCTTTGACAGTTTTGCCCTTGTGGTTGATGGGTTGGATTAAAATGGTTCTTGAGTGGCTAGGTATAGAGGTGCTGAAGATGAAGAGTGCTGATCTGGACCCCGAGCAAATGAACGTTCGATGTGAGAGACAGACACTCCATAGGTTGATTGAAAGTGAGGACACGTTGGTGTTTGCATTCAAGACATACCAATACCCTCTCAGGCAGATTCGAGACGAAGGTGGAGGACCGGCATTGGCTGAAGCAATAAGGGGAATTAAGGGCGGTAGTGTACCTGCAATCGCGTGGTACAAAGCATCAGTCTATTGGGGACAAGTTGTTGTGGAGTATCTTCTTGGTGGAAGTTCTGACTAAGGTGAAAAGATATGTAGAACAGAACTGCAGGCTTAGTTCAATTTGATGTTAATTAAGATCGTAAATCCACTGCAAATCAATCGCGTTAGAATAATACTACATGCTGCAACTTGTATAATTAGAACAGAAGTGGTATTTACGTAACGGACAGCGAGAACACTGCTTGAGGCTCTCTCATAATAGACGTGTTCATATCTTTAGCAGTGCCTCGTCACTGCGCGTGCTGTGTCCATGATTGCGTTGAAGCTCATGCTCAACGATCATGGCGAACATATCTTCTGCCACTACCACAAGCGGAGGTTGCGCAAAATGCGCATCAACTGTAAACAATACATACTTCTGCCACTGCCAATGGTCACCAGGTAGTGTAGAATAGGATTACACGCAGTTGCCAGTGGTTAATCATGAACACTACAGGATGCCCAAATAAATACCTGGTTTGCTCCATCTCTCAAACTTTAACTTCTTCACCAACTTCCAACTCCATTTTCTTCTTCATCAACCATCTTCACATCCTTCATCATCCATCTCACCTTCTTCATCGACCATCGACCTTCAACTATCAACTATCAACCCATCATCGATCATCAATCATCGATCGACCTTACCACCAGCCGCACTCAACAGAGACATCCTCACACTCAACCGCAATCACCGGCCGAAACCACCAAGACATTAACCAGTCAGGAATCTACCAAGATGTTTCTTGAACTCACAGCTCCTGCTTCTCCCATCGTGGAGTCTTCCCCTACTACCCCTGTCAAGGACAACAAATTTCTTGTTCTGACCCCCCCTGCTGCCGCCATGGCGGAGTATTCCAATGCTAGCTCTGTTGGGGCTGACGTTGACAACACTGAAAAGGTAAGCCTCGAATATGAAACCAAGGATCATGAGCTCAAGGAACCAAAGCTCATCATGGAACAGAACGCCAAGGACGCCGAGCTGAACGAGCTGCGCGCCAAAGTCCAAGCCCTCGAGTCGGAAAACGAAGAACTCAAGGCAGAGATTCGTTATGAGAAAGCCTTCAAGGAGCATTTTTCGAAGAGCCTGGACGAGACCAACCGCAACTGGCACTCCGCCGAACTCGAAGCATCTGCCAAGGGTGCTGAGCTGGGACGAGTTCGGGAGCGCCTGAACTCGGTCCAACTTCAGGCCGCTGCGCAAGACGAGCTCCATACGCTCAAAGAGAAGAACACCGCCCTCCAGGCCCATGTCCGCCTCCAGTTCTCGCTTACGACCCACCAGCACGTTCAGCAGCTGAAGCATATGATGCACGACTGGAAGACTCAGGTGGAGCTGAAGATCGATGAGGATTTCGAAAAGAATAAGACGAAGGAGCACGAATCCGCTACCCCGGTCGACGTCAACCACGAACGACTCAAGGCTATGATTGAGGGCCATGAAAAGATCATTATAAACTTGAAGAAGGGAAACGACAAGTTTGTCGCCCAGATCAAGGATCTCCAGAAGGCAGAGAATGCTTCGTTCATGGCGGACTTGACTGTTGAGCGCTTCGAAGCTTTCTTGTATGAGCGTAAGAAGATGGTTACTCAGCTTGAGGAGGAGAAACACGAGTTTGAGCAGAAGGTGAACGACATCTAGGAGATTGAAAACCCGAAGACGAACGAGACCGTGAAGGCCAGCCGCAAGAAGATGAAGAAGATGGCCAAGAAGATGGCAAAGAAGGCAGCGAAGGCTAACGCCAAGAAGTAATGAGAGTGTACTTGGGTCCCAAAGTGGAACTATGGATGTCAACGGAGGGAAAGCTTTGACGCAAGGACTAGACGAGCGGGAGGTGATACGGAAGGAGAGTATTGGGGCGAAGTTTTATCACGGATAGGTTGAAGGATTTGAGGTATTGTCTACCAGGTTACGGTGGATGATTGTTTGGCCTCTTCAGTAGATAGGAGTAGATAGTTATACTCAGTAGCTTTGCTGGTAACTCCCTTCAAAGTGACTGGCTATCGTTCTGTTCATGCTGTTGGATCGACCACGTTCCTGTCTGTAATCGGCCATCTTGGGTATTGTCATCTGCAGCAGTGATGAGATGTCTCTTGAATGATAACACAAGAGGAGGCAGCCCGGAGATATTGAGTTACAAGATATTCAGACATAGAAAGAAACCATGAAATAGAAACAAGCCTTTTTCAGTGAATTTACAAGCAAGAAATAGTGTAAAGAGAAAGAATATATACCAATGAACAAAGTGCCACCGCCCTTGACAGCGATTTTCGTAGGAGTAACTCAATACTAAACATGCAAGACCTATTTCTCCCCTCCAACCTTGTTGAGACTGCTGCACTTCTTCACCTGACCACCAGTAATCGGATCAAGTTCCCTATTCGCCTTGTCGCACTTATCCTTCGGCCAAAGTCTACCAGCCTGACCTTCCTGCCCAACAAAGTCACCAGCAAGCCAGATTGCACCATCAGAAGCAGCATCCTTGGACCAGTTACCCTTGAGAACAGGCATAGCGAAGAAGCAAGGAGGAGGGACACCGTTGGTCCACTCGCTCTGAAGAGCCTTGACCTTTGCATCGCCGATTTTGCCGCCGTTGTTCTCCCAGCATTCGACGGCGTTGCGCAGAGTCCAGAGAGGGGACATGTTCCACTTATCCCAGACTTTCTCCATGGCGAGATCACCGCCAACACGGCCCGACGCTGTCTTGGGCCACCAAGAGAGGATGTCGAGACAGCGGCCGGTCCTGTCGTCCCATGCGTTGTTGGGATGGATGCACTTGTTGATGGGTAGATCGTCTCGAATCACCACGTAGAAACCCTTGAAGAGTCTCGCCATCTGCCACAGAAGAGCTTGGTTCTGCTGAAGGTCAGTATGTATCCTTGCCGCAAGGGTATGAAGAGTAGCTTACCATCTTGTCCGACATTCTCTCCACGGCACCACTCAGGTCAGTGAGATCGTTATCTCTCAACCAGGAACCATAACCGAAGACCTTGATGGCAGGGTTATCAGCGCCTCCAACCAGCATGGACTTGGGAAGATCGGCCTGCGCATGTCCAAAGTCACCGTATACTGAGGAGACAATGCTGGCGATTTTTCTCTTGCCCTCCACTGCAGCGGTCTTGACTGCGAAAGTCAAAGTGTCGGTCGCGTCAACGGCATTGTCGTTGCCACCACTGTGAGCAATGTGTTAGTATCCATAAAGCCATCACGAGGCCCTCAGCCACTTACACTGTACTGGTGAAGGTTCCAATCAAGCTAGCAAGGCCGGAGATACCAGCAAGGGGGCCACCGACAGCGGGAATAGGCGCAGCAACAGCGCTCGCCATGCTAAAGGCTGAACCGAGAACGCTACCGATGTTGATGGTTGTTTGGGGAAGACCACTCTTGATGTCGAGGATAAGTCTCATCTCGGAGACGGTGGCAAGAGTCAGAGTGATCTTGCTGTCGAACTGTTGGTTCAGAGCCTTCATGAAGGTATGGAAACTGGACATGGACTGGAAGAGGTAGTATAGTCCACCCTTGCCAATCTTGTTGAACTCAGCTAGTTACAAAAGTCAGTCACATGTCTCGGAGCTATGATGAAAGGGCCAACTTACCGCAAGAAGCTTCAAAGTCACATCTGGAGTTAGGCGTAACACAAGAGAACTTGGTATGGTCCTTCTTCTCAAAGAGATTTCGGTAAAGGTTCTGGGCCCAGTTCGTGTGATCCTTCTGAGACTTGATGTAGGCATCAGCCCACTGCTCAGCTCCAGAGTCATACCAGAGTTTTGGCAAGTCGCCATAGTTGTCGTAAGAGAAGCCGGTGTCGCACTTCTTGAGGACCTTGTCTTGAAGTTCCTTGGGAATCGCGCCAATGCCATCGAGGTCTGGAAGCGCTGGCACATCACCGCCACCACTGAGTAATGTTAGTGGCCGAAGAAAAAAAAGCTTTTAACAGGTCACTTACGAAGAGCTGTTGCTAGGCTGGAAGTCAATACTCCAGATCATGGTACCGCCAAAGCAATATCCATCAGCCCATGCCTTCTTATCAGCAAAGGTCTCTTCATCTAGGTCTTGTTAGTAATAAGAAGTGCTCAGAAAGCAGGCGCAACTTGCCATCATATCCAATCCACTGATCGTCGAAAGTGATCTGCTTCATCATGGAGTCCTTGAGATAAACAGACTTGACGCCCTTGTTGATGAGGTTCTTGATCTCTCCAAGAGACATGACACCATCAGAGTCAGTGCACTCGCCCTTCTTGCTGGGACCAACGAAGGAGCAACCAAGACTGTTGCAGCTCTTGTCAGCGACAGTGTAGCCGCGACCGTACAGAGCTAGGCCAAAGTTGATCTTCTTCGGATCAAGTCCACCGAACCACAGAGGAATGGTGTTGTTGCCAATTTCTCGGATGTCAGCTTGACCGCGGATGATCTTGCCGAGAGTCTTGACATCTTCATCCCAGTAGCCGTGGAGATCTATCGTGGATGTTAGTAATAGGAACGCAGGCCGCAGAAGGGTGACACCTACCATAAGCCATGAAGCCAAAGAAGTCCACATAAGGCTCCATAGCCTTTGCATCAAACCAACGAAGGTACCAGTAATCAGGAGCCAATGTTAAGCTGATGCCATACTTGCTACCATAAGCTGCGCGCATTTCCTTGAGCAGCATGGAGAAGTTGCGAGTATCAGCAAGCTTTCGGCCACCGCGCTTCGGCTCACCAGGATACTCCCAATCGAGATCAACACCTTGAAATCCATATTCATCCATATAAGCACGGACTGACTCAATGAACGAAGCTCTGTTGGCCTTGGTAGACACCATATCGCTCCAGGTGGTATGAGTTGATGTGTTCTCATTGCTGAAGTCAAAGCCACCGATAGCGATCCAGGTCTGCAACTTACCATCCTTGGATAGGTCAGTGAACTCACGCATCTGCTTGACATCATCGTCATGGGCTGGGGTGACCTTGAAGGAAACAGGGTCGATGAATGCGAAGGAGTAGAAGAGATGAGTGAAACCCTTGGTGTTGAGCTGCTTGGGAGTCTTGGTGTCGCACTTGCGGGCTCGCACATTCCAGGATTGGTAGTAGCCGATGGTCCGGCCGTTGGTGCTGCCGCCGCCCTTGGCGCATGAAGGGGAGGAGGCGATGTTGCAAGATCCGTAGCCGGCTTGGCAGGGAAGAGTTTTATGGAGAGGATCGGCATTGTCGCAAAAGACTTCAGTAGTCTAGGTATTATCAGTTTCGCAAGTTTTGAGTGATAAAGATAGAACGGAAACTCACACCGCACCATCCCGAAGCAGAACAGCAGAGGTTCATGCCGCAAGGCATCTCGCCCTCTTCACTGTACTCTCCGCACATGGCTGTAGCATCGCAGTTGGATGAGCATCCATCACCGCAATAGTCGGGACCATAACCGCAGATGCCCTTGGGGCCGCAGCAACTACGCAGGGTCAGTGATCTCCGTCATCCTCTGGTTCGTAGTTTACTCACCTATCATCGGCGCAAGGACCATCCTTGCAGTACAGAGGGCCACTTCCACGCTTCTCCAATGATCGGCGTGAAAGATGAGACTTGTTAGGGGTCACATCAGAAGACTCGGTAGCATTTTCAGCGTCCTTATAGTACTGATCCAGGCTGGTAGCAGAATCATCAGAAAGCTCAAGTTCGACAGTTGGGTCCGGAGGTGCCATGGCAGGGTTCTGGTGACCCGGGCTGTTGGTGATCTCCTTGGCCCATGCAGGAGCCTTGGCTTTCGTAGTTGTCAGTATGAAGACTCTTTTCACCATTGCGTGGGAGAGATGAGCTTGGTAGCTATGTAGTAAACTTACTGATAACATTGGAACGACGGTGATACCGAGCACGGCTGCCGTGATGTTGGCGAGTGTTTTCGGCATTGGCGAATGTTGAAAGACAAAGGAAGAGAATAGCAACCGCCGTAAAGGCGATGCTCGAGAGTCGCAACACCATGATCACGAGTAATGTAGCGATGAACGATACCTCTCGGTCGGTCTAACAATGACTATGACCTAGACATGAAACTAGTTATATATATCGGTCTTATGTGTTTTCCGAAAGTCCGTGAAAATAGCATGTAGCTCGGCCCATATTTTGGAAAACCATTTTGAGTCATTTGCGTAATAAACCCGTTCACCAATATTACTACTACGTTGGAGCATTGCCTGTTTTCCTCTCGGAATAGAGTCTTGAAAGGGCAAAGTCGATTAGACTCAGCCTCGATGATGGATTCCAACCATGCTGCATCTCGAACAAACCATGCAGCGGACATCAGACGGATCAAGTCATCCCATCTTGAAAAGTTCTAGTTCACAGGTTTAACGTTTATAAGCGAATCACAGAAAGGCCTGTCCGACGACATTTCATTTGCCAAGCGGATCTCGGCCTCGACGTGCAGAAAATAGTTCAGGAACGAGCCTTTAGGATCCAAATGCATGCAGTTCTAAGCCTTGGCGTAAGGCTATGAAGAGCCGGTAATAGTGGAAACAGCGGAATCCCGTGGCTTGGCAGGGATGCCGGGAGCGGGTGGCGTTTAAATTACCCGTCACATGCGAGCGGCATGAGCCGACGAGCCGGGATGCAGATGCAGTGACCTTCTCAATGAGTTCTAGGGCCAACTGAAGAGGATTTTCAGGTGGCCAGTTCACCGTGATGAGCGAGCATCTTGGACTTCACAGGTAACTATTGGATCTTGATTATTGATGGGAGGTGTTTAATGACTCTGGCCTTGGCCAAAACCTGAAAGAATGTGAGATGAAGTCGTGAATGTTTTTTCAACCCCCAAGTTAAACAGTCGTAATCGCTCTTGAACTGTTAAAGTTCTGAGAAATAACCTTAATAAAGCCACTCAGAACCATCAAGCTCGGGCGGCCGACCCGGTCCGTAGTCTAAGCCCTATGTTGCATGCTGATGGGTATATCTCCCGATGACAGGGGTCCTCCTGCGCGAATGAAATCTCGAGTCTACCTAACGGACCCTCCCGAAGAGAGAAATTTGAGCAGCATGGACAATGAAGGATTGAAGAGGCGTGGGTCACGGAAAACGTCTTCCCTTCCCAGATGAGTTTCCCCACGACATGGATTTATAGCCTAATTGGGATGATCCTTCCGAAATTTTCGACGAAGGGACGACAAATGACATTGTACGATTTCCTGACTACATGTCTAAATTGGTATATAAGTTGTGTAACGGTTTCTATCGTGACAATGACCCAGCATCAGCACTGCCAACTCTACGAGCTTTTCTTCCAATCATTCGTTGAACATGAAGGTCGCTGGACTCTTCTGGCTTCTGCCTGCACTTGTTGCTGCTCAGTCAAAGACTGTTACACTATCTCCATGGCAGACCGGAGAAGTCACTCCTGATGGGACTTGCGGAGAGGGCACGGGCTTTGTCTGCAGTCCTGTCTGGGGTGCTTGCTGCTCCGGGGATGGCATTTGTGGTCGGTCGAGCAAATACTGTGGCGAAGGATGGTAAGTCACACTCATATCCCTCCCAAGGACACCGCTCACGCTGGAATTAGTCAACCTTCTGCTGGCAACTGCAATGCTGCTGCACCTCCTCCTGAAGCTCCCCCAGGTCCTGGAAGTGTCTCTCCAGATGGTTCTTGCGGCGGTACAAACAAGTTCGTATGTGGCGGAAGCCCCTTCGGAGACTGTTGTTCCGCCCAAGGTTGGTGCGGGAACTCTACCTCCCACTGCGGAAACAATTGCCTTCCCGACTTTGGAACATGCGGTCCTCCCAGTAACATCACCTTCGATGGCCAATGTGGTGCCAACGGCAAGATCTGTTTAGATTCTGGCTTTGGAGACTGCTGCTCTGGCTCCGGATGGTGTGGCGACAAGACCGATCACTGCGGTGCTGGATGTCAAAGTGGCTTTGGCACATGTACTGGCGGCGACTCGGGAGACATCTCAACTGATGGTTCCTGCGGAAAGAATGGCAAGACCTGCAAAGGAAGTGCCTTTGGTGACTGCTGCTCTGTTAAAGGATACTGCGGTAAGACCGATGACTTCTGTGCTGCTGGTTGTCAGACCAAGTTTGGAACCTGTGCTGCCGAAACTGATGTTTCCACTGATGGCTTCTGTGGCAAGAACGGCAAGGTATGCAAAGGCAGCAAATACGGAGATTGCTGTTCCGCACAAGGATACTGTGGCAAAGAAGACGGCCATTGTGGTGCAGGCTGCCAGCCCAAGTTCGGCACATGCGCCGCTGAGACCAACATCTCTACCGACGGGTTTTGTGGTAAGAATGGCAAGGTCTGCAAAGGAAGCACGTACGGTGACTGCTGTTCTGCCCAGGGCTACTGCGGCAAGGAGACGGGTCATTGTGACGCAGGATGCCAGAGCGCTTTCGGCAGCTGCAACAATGCTGCTGGCAACATCTCCACGGATGGTCAATGTGGCAAGAATGGAAAGACTTGCAAGGGTAGTACGTTCGGCGACTGTTGTTCTCCTCAAGGCTGGTGCGGCAAGGAGAAGGATCATTGCGGTACAGGTTGTCAGTCAGGTTTTGGCACTTGTGATGCCGCAGCTGGTAACATCTCTACTGATGGAAACTGTGGTAAGAATGGCAAGATTTGCAAGGGCAGCAAGTGGGGTGATTGCTGCTCCAAGAATGGTTTCTGTGGCAAGGGCGATGACTACTGCCGTGATGGATGCCAGACAGCCTATGGTCTCTGCACTGGCATTTCCACTGATGCTGAGTGCGGTTCGAGGAACGGAAAGACTTGTGTAGGCTCTGGCCTAGGAAACTGCTGCTCCGCCAATGGGTTCTGTGGGAGCACTTCGACTCACTGCGGTCAGGGCTGGTAAGTTATTTTCCTCTTCTTTTACAATACTGTGACTAACATTCCCGTCCAGCCAGAAAGGCGCCTCCAGTGCCTGTTTGACCAAGGACATTCCGACTCTAGATGGCTCATGTGGCAGCAAAGTCGGTCTTACCTGCGCTGGTGGTCCATTCAACGGCCAGTGCTGCAGCGCTGCAGGCTACTGCGGAACGAGCACCCATTGCGGCTCTGGGTGGTAAGTATTCTCCTTTCTGCTGACCCTGAACATAATGCTAATTGGCTAGTCAACGTGGTTTTGGGCGCTGCAACTAGTTATGGTGTTACCGATGGTTTGAGTCGGGATGCAGATGATGTTCTTAATCTGAAGGTCAATCACACCAAGCCTTAGGCGCCTGTAAATAATAATTTGTATATCCTCATGGAATTATCAGAGAACTCCAAGATCTATTATAGATGTAATTGTGATCTATTCAGCTACCTGCGCCATTGGGCGATCTCGCGCTACACTATTCTAGATGTACATGCCCCCAGCCTGCCGTGCAACTGTTCTTTGCCAACTATCTGTTAGGCCTATATGCGACAAGGCTCATTGCAAAGCTTTAAGGTCTATTCTCAGCTCTGGGATGATCTGGTACCTAGTAGGCATGGTATATGTGATGTTCCAAATAGCAAAGATCCTCAAAGACATTTTAAATCTGCTCCCACTTCAGGATATGACCCCGGACTTTTTCAGAGGCGCTTCCGGGCTATAAACACACGGCATCCCCTTTATTTCTTTTTGAATGGGCCTTTCAAAGAAGACTCGTGTCACATTTCCAGTTTCCATGTGCGGGACCGAGCGGGAGATGTCGCCTACGACATCCGGATTGTTGCGGTAGGCCTGCACTACGTTGTCGATAGGCGAGACATACGCGGAGTTGACGTTGCCCGTTGACCCATCAGGATTCTTCCGTGGGTACACGGGATGGAAAATGGTGGTATACTGGCGATTGTTGTAATTCAGTCCCATGATTTGCACAGGAAGCTCAGCAAGAGTGTATTTCGTGAAATTCTCAATTCGTTCCTCGGTCAACGTGGCGACAGCCAATCGGCGCTTGATATAGAATTCGGAGCTTGACCGAAGATTCTGTTCGAAGCGCTTCCGGTATTGGTACACAATGTCCAGAAGCTTGTGATAATCTTGGTCTTCGATCTCAGACCAGCGTAGAATAGTCAAGTTGGCTGAAAGCTGGCCATTTTGTCTCAGGCGCTCGAACGCGTCGTTAAGGATCGCCTCCATTTCATCCCCCTTCTTAACCGCCGCTCGTTGAGCTCTCGTAATGGTCATAGTTCGTGGTATCATCATCTCATACTTGTGGATTTCGTCACAAATGAGGAAGATGATATCGTTGAATTTTTGCTGAAGAGTATTGACAAGATCGCAGACATTGTCTGGGGAACAAAGAGGAGTCTCTCCAAGACAGATAGCCACGGCGCAGTGGCTATCAGCAGCAGATGTTTTAAGGTCGAGAGGGTACATGCTGGCTAATATTGTGTTTCGGAATCAAGCGTAAAGATATAGTCTAATGGATGTTATCAGGGACTTTCAAAAATCTCGGATCATGGTGCAAAGGAACCCTTTTATCCCTCATTATTGTATGACATGATTATTTAAACTGTTGGGGGGAAGGTTTAGGGTTGACATGGGTAGCCCTCAGGGCAAGGATTCGATACATCGTTTAAATCCATGTCCACTCCACCTGTTGGTTCAAACCCTTTAAATGCTTCAATCAGCGAAGTTCTCTTTGACTGAACACATCGTCTCCAATTCTCACCAAAACTTTCCAATAGACTAGCGTTTATGCCCGCCACACAGACAGGTTTCTTGGCCGTTGTAGTAACTAACCTTCCAGTCTACAGCTTTATTCTAAGGCTTCGTTTAAGTCCTTTAGCTAATCCCTGCCATAGCCCTTAACTCCACATAATTGTATGATCTGATCCTTAGCGAAATATGGTCTGATCGGCGAGAATTGCTGATCTATCTGTAAAGACATTATGCCGTCAGAGAGGTCATCCCGATTTTTACATCAACGAGTCATATTTCTTTGTCAGTGGCTTGCAATACCCCACCAACTTGCGGCAATAATCATTCCTGCCACTTCATTTTCTCCGAAAGAATGTAGAGTCTTCAGTGTGTCTTTGCAGGTGGGAACAGGATCTATGCAAATGATATCTAGTTGATCATAGCTGAGTAGTAATAACGGGTCATGAGCGTCGTGGTATTTCCAGGGAACAATCTCCCTATTGAAAATCTACTTAATATTGTCAAATTAGCGCCTATATCTTTTATAACAAGAGCATAGAACCATAAAACCACTGATAAGGAGGGCTTAACTGACTCTGTTAACAAGAGAAACAAATCTTAAATTTAATTTCTATAATATAATTTATTAATTATCAGTTTTATGTAAAATAAAACCGGCCAAGTAATAGCAAGTATGGAATAATTCTAAGACACCAACTTGACTTATATTAAGCTAATGTATCTTGGGTGCCTCTGATGCCTCCTTAGCTTGTTCGCCGACATCTCGCGTGCAATCTACAAACTTCCCCCTGAGGCCTGAACCCTTTCCAGAACTAAGCCACACGCAAGTCCATGCGGGCAAAGCAGCCTCAAAATGAGGTCTCTTGGCTCCTATTTTAGCCAAATTATCTATAACGTATGGGGCCTCTCGCTTTGTCCTTTCCGGGAACGCCGTTTCGTGAAGATTGGTCTCTATCTCGCCCCGGTGAATGCTGAAGACAGCTATGTTGTTGTCCACCCCCTTCTCGATCCTCTGCACTTGATCTAGCTCGACCTGCAGAGTGCCCGCAAATCTGGTGATAGACGTCTTGGCACAGTTGTATGCCGTGGTCCATGGGAGGTCCGCCTTGGCAGCACGTGACGAAGTGTAGATTATGACCCCTTGGTTCTTCTCACGCATTTCCGGGAGGACAAGTCGGGTGAGCTCAACTGGTGCCCGCACGTTCAGCTCCATGATGTCCCACCAATCAGTTGCATTCGTCAAGTGGAAGGGCTGGAAGATGTTACTGCCGGCATTGCACACCAACACGTCGACGGGGCCGAGCTGTTCGCGGAATTTGCGTACAAGGCGTTCCTGATCCTCCAGTTTAAGCACGTCTGCCGCGATGCCAACGACATTGCCATCGAGACCTAAGCTCACAATTTCGGCTTTTGTTTCCTCGACCTGGCTGCGTGTTCGTGCCGTCACGCAAACGTTAGCCCCGGCTCGCGCCATTGCGAGGGCAATCTCCCGGCCGATACCCCTGCCAGAACCCGTTATCAGGACATTCTTGCCTGATAGTGAGCCCGTGAGTTGATTTGGGTCAATCTCGGGATAAATGCCGGTGCGGAGGCTGTATGGTGACTGCATAATGTTAGGTACGAAAACACTTTTAAGTATTAATAAAATAAATTAATTGTTTATTTGCTGGCACTGGAGTTATATGATATATCAATCAGGTTGGATATTACACTGGCAGGCCCATGGGGAAGCTTCTCGGATAAGACTTGCCGGGTGGACTTCCCGAGTGGACTTCCCGAGCGGGATTTTCGGACGCCATCATCTACCGACGCGTACGCTTCCAATGCACCTATATTAATACCATCGGGATTCCCGTGATAAGCGTGAGGGTCTTGTTACTTGATAAATAACGTCTAATATTATCCAAAGTCAGAACATCCCTAGCCCAAAATACAGAATTGGGTGCAGACACCACTGAAAAAAAAAAAACCTTTAAAAATGCCTTTCGAAATTTACATTCCAGACAATCTGACTTTCCAAGACTATATTGCTGTTATCCAAACAGCAAGGGTTTGGGCTGACGGTTATGACACAAAGGTATGAACATGTTACTTCTTTTTATTCTCAAATGAACAAATGGAGAAACTAACGTCGATTCCTTTTTCTCTAAATCAAGAGTGAAGAGCGACTCCTCGCCGCTTTAGCACCAGAGGTTTCTGTCGACTACACGCTAATCGTGCCAGCGTGGGGAGTAAAGCAGTACAAGGCGGCCGAGTTCGCGGCCCTTTGGCTCTCAGAGGAGCACCTAGGCCTTAAGCCCTTAGTGACACAGCACCTCCTGGCGCAGCCATATTTCAAGAAGGTCACCGCCGATGAAATTGTGGTAGAGTGGCAGCAATTGGCGAGTCACGGGCGGTTGCAAGCCGACGGTGGGAGCGCGAGGGACGCGTCTGCCGCAAGGATCAACGAGACCAGTGACGGGAGGAGCCACATGCAGCATCAATTCATCCGAGTTGGGGGCCTGTGGAAGATCGCAAGGATTACCCCGTCTCTCCTTTATCAGACTGGGGACTTTATGCGTATTAGGAGACCAGAAGGTGAGCAGTAGGCTACAGAAATGATGTCGCAGAATCAATAAACAGCTTTACATTAGACCTCAGCTGCCACTTGATAGAATGTGAAAAAAGAAAGCTGTGCCTAGTTGAAAGCTCTTCAAGCTATAGCTTCCAAGCCATATCCTAAGAAATCTGCTCACATCGGTGCTCTTTTCTTTATGTTGGGTATTGAACAGAGCGTATGTATTGTCTAAGACCATCGTGCATACAGCCGAGAGCTTGAAGAAGCCGCTTTGACGCATACTTATACACACTCAGAGAAAGACCGGGCAACCGCAGCTAAAGCAGGAGAACGAGGAAGCAAGACTAGAAAGACTTAGAAAGGTCAAATGCAGATAAGTCCTATGACTTTCCTTGAAAGATTACTGAGGTTCTCCAGACTAACTAAACAAAGAAAGGCCAAAGCCATTGGCCCCGCGAAGTATGCCTACGTAGTAGGAAGCTGATACTTCAGTTTCTGGTACCAGTTTGATGAACTTAGTTATTGCCCATCTGCTGCCGGCGAACATCCGAATGTTCCCAAATCAGACTCAACATGGCTATTCATCTGACCAGCAACCGACATGAGAAAGCACGCAGCCAGTGCATATGGCGCCAGCACAACGGCGATAGCAATCCACACGAATCTCTACGAGTACGTATTGGCATGATCGCTTGCGACTTGGACTGCCGGGATCAGCGATGCTAGCAGGCCAGACAAATGGCAGCTGGGTTTCCGCTATCGATGGCGCTCAGCACGTGTTGAATCAGGCCTGAGCCGCAAGAACCGAGCCCAACAGCCTTTGGTAGTCCGTATCCCATCTTGTTGTGATAGACGCATGTAAAAATCGTGATGCTGATGGCGCCACTGAGGGCACGCCCGGACAGGCTGACGGTTTCCGCAGGCACGGAAAGGGACTAGAAAAAGGGCGAGGGGTAATCATAAGGAATGTGGTTTGATTTTGATCCAGAGGCGGCTGGACACCAGTTAATAAGCTGCAACTAACTATAATTTAATAACTGCAGCAAAAAAGCACAATTTAAAAGATCACCATCAAGCAATCAGACACCCAACTCATTGGCCTAAGCCCTCACCTAAGCCAATAATAAAGTGACTTGACTTAAGCTATAACAAAAAGAGCATACTAAGCCATAGAGTAAGCGAGTTTAAGAGAAGTGAAAAAACAAGCTGTCTTGTAATCCGGCAATCCAAAAGCATTCAAATCCGAGTTACTTAAGTACCGCTAGGGCTAACACTCGATGTCCTCAGTCCTGCCAACTCGTGACAGTTACCTCATCCAAATGCGAATACCCCTGATATGTCAGCCACTGCTATGAGTTAATATGGTCCGTGAGTTACATACCTCCGTACTTGTTGCGCTGGTTCTTGTTGCCCAACTTGGCACGTTCACCAGCCAGAATCGCCGTGGCCACCATCCTTGGAGCCACCA
>JAAIJJ010000203.1:0-21211 GCA_020976545.1 Fusarium sp. Barmshour
TATTTCCTTATATCTTAGAAAAATCTCTACTCTTCTATCTTATTAGCTAGATCTTAGCTAGAGGAAAACACTAAGGCAAAGATAGCTTAGATAGTTAATACTAACCCTATCCTAACCCTAACCCTAACCTCGGCAAGATATCCCCACTGCTCGTCTATAAACCGGATACTGTGCTCCTCCCGGGCCCTATCCCGTCCGAGCGGCCAGATGCGGGCGCAGTAGCATAGATACTGCTCCTAGTCCGCGCTATATCGGTCCATTATCTTCGCCTCCTGCTTATGCCCGAATGGCTTTGTAACTGACTTGGTTATGTTGATGCTCCCGAGCTACTTTAATATCTTATCTAGCACCCTATCGAGACGCTCTAACCCTTATGCCAGCTTATGGCGGAAGCTTTCGGCCAATGCTTGCAGCCTCGCGTTGGCATCTCAGGCCTCCTGCTTCCAAAGCTTTAGCTTACTTGTCTTAGGTATTGGCGGCAGACCGGCTCGGTAAAGCGCAAGCTTATCCTTGCCTTGCAGATGCGCCGCCTACTTTATAAACTGCACCTACCAGGACTCCTGATTAACGCCGCCCGGCGCCTCAACCTTCCTCCTCCGTTCGGCAGTGGCCTTTTTAAGCTCCTTCTTACAGCTTCTGATAAGCTTTAATAGCCCAGAATCGACACTGGCACCGACACTAACACTACCTGAGCCCTCTCTTGAGCTGCTCCTGCTGCTCCTGCTGCTTCCACGGCTGCCGCGGCAGGTTTGCACCGTCTCGATGATCTAGTATCTTGCATATAGAGCCCTCTATAGCGACTGGAGTATAACTAATTCCTAATTGCATTGCTGCTTACTGCTCTTACCCTCCTTGTCCTCCTTATCCTCCTCCTTATGCTCCTCCTTATTATGCTTGGCCAGTACCTAATGCCTGTCACGGTTTGATCGATTGCGGGTTAGATGCCGGCAGCTCTTGCAGCTAAAGCCTGCATATATCTCGAGCTCTGCAATCGGTAGGCTCCTGTTAACTGGCAGCTCTATGTCCTTATCTGTCGGATCTTAGAGCGCCCGGGGCCGTGAGCCTGATGGTGAGAAAGAGGCGGCGAATGCAATTACCTCCTGCAGCTATGCCCTAACTGTCCTGTGGCGGTTGCAGTAGTGATACTTAACCTGATCTGTGCCGGGCTTAATGGCGGCCAGGCAGAGGAGGCAGAGGAGGACGCCGAGCTCTTTACATAGCCAAATAACCTAGCCTCCTGGCTTAGTAAGAGTAGCATTATTATTATCAGAGACTGGTAATGCTAATCCTCCTTCTTCTACCTCCTTTAGTAGTGGCCGTATTGCTGAGGAGCCTATAGGCATAGTAGTTATCCCTAACAGGTTTTAGTTAACTATAATAGATAGATATATTCTTAGGTATTTCCTTCCTAGGGCTAAGTAGGTAGAGTTAGGTAGGTAAATAAATAAATAAATAAATATTAATATGTTTATTGTAATATAGTATAAACTCTAATTTTATTTTATTTTGCTTTTTACTATTGCTTATAGTGATGCTAATCCTTATTATCTGTCTGGGGTTGGAGCTTGGGGTTAATTCCTGGGGAGCTTGGGGTTAGCTTGGGGTTAGCTGCCTGTTTGGCTGTTTTTGCTTGTGGTTCTGCGTGAACTGTGGTTCTGCGTGAATGGTCCGTGCCCTTGGCTTTTTAGGCCAATTAGCTTATATTGGAATTAACCCCAACCCCACTTGCCTTTATGGTTTACCGTGAACCTGCCCGGGACTGGCGACTAGGGTAAGAACCTTACTAAACCCTCCTATTATAGATAGGAAGCCTAGTAATTAGTATTATTCTTTACTAATATATTAGAAGTTAACTTAGTATTTATTTATTTTAAATACTTTTTTAATAACTAGCTATCTATAAATTAAGCCTATAGTCTTAAATCTATAACCTGCTTATAAGTTATATAGACTATCCTTATTACTATTACTCTTATTACTGCTATTATTTAAGTTTACTTTATATAAAAGCCTTATATATATTATAGATGCATTTTAGAAATATTATTAGCTAATTATAATAGAGATACGCCTCTAGCTACTAATATTTAGCTTCTGCCTATAAGCCAGAATACTAAGTCTTCTAATACTATATAATAAGTGTAGAGATGTCTAATGCTCCCCGGGGCCTAGTTTCTAACTATCCTGCTTATCTTTACTAACCTGGCTAGCCTGAGTTTAACTGGCTTCTATAGCTCTATTGGCCTATTTAATATCCTATTGCCTCTCACTCTCTTAAGTACCTTCTATTGCCTATAAGCCAGTATTGAAGATAGACTTGTCTTATATATTAGCTTAGATATCTTCCTAAAACGGCAGTATAAGCTATAAATAGTATATTAATAAAGTGCCAACCTCTTATAGCAAGAAGTAATAAATAATCTTAAGCCTCCTAGTTATTATAAAGCCTTTATATATGCCTATAATAATTATAATAAGCCCTTAATTATATAGAATATTATAAACCCCTCTATTACTTATATTATAATACTATATAATAAGAAGTTCTTATACTCTTAGTAAAAACCTGCCGCTAAGATATATAAGATTAGCTAGCAGCTTTAGTACTTTCTCTATATTAAGACTATATTAATATACTATCTTGGAATTTATCTTTAAACCATTATTATTAATTAACTTAATCTACTTATTCCTAAAATTGCTATTTTATAATATCTTTTTAATAACTTAGCCTTTATTAGTGCTACTATTGTATTAAAATAAGTTATTAATAAATAAATGCCTAATTGTTTTATTAGCTATATTATCTAGTAGCTAATCCTATAGGATCTCGGGAAGTTTAAGTTTAGCTAGAGACTGCTTTAAGAACTTAATAAATAGTAATAAATCCTTATAGAGTATAATCTCTAATTATTAGACTGCTAATCTTATTATTGCCTATATATTAAGAATGCTAAGATAAATACCCTTATAGATAAGCTCCTCCTTGCCTTTATCCTAACTTACTAAACTATATGCTGCTGTATTATTTTATATGGCTATGCTGAAATTTCGGAGCTAGATAATAAACTGTATCGGTATCGTTTCCTAGCCTTTGCCCTTGCCTACTATAAACTGCTAAGTTATTTTAGATATTAATATAAAGTGGCTTAGGCTATTTTTTTCTGCTTTCTCTTAACTTTGCCTCTATTATATCTTTTGCTTAATAGCTTTAGATTATTAGTCTATAGCATATTTAATAATATAGAGATAAGAGATAGCTATAATAGCAGAAAGCTTTAGTATAAAGCCTATATACCCCTCCTATACACTATCTGCCTATATACTAAGAATAGTTAAGAAGCTAATAAGAATGCTATTATATTCTATATCCTTAGTAAAATAATTAAGAATAGAGATATATAGCTTAAGAATAGCAGTTTCTAGTAATTTAAGAAGTTTAATAATTACTAGTACTTCTAGATTACCTTTATATTCCTTTTAAGTATCCGTTAAGTTATCTACATACTCTATTATAACCTTATAAGCTTTTTGCTACTATATATTAAGTTTAAATAGTAGCTAATTTGCCTTATTATTAAAAGATATATATTAAATAATATAAGTAAGTAGCTATTTAACTATAAGTATATACCTCCTCTATATTTTAGGCTTAAATTAGAAGTGGAATGGCTTTATCCTCTCTTTTATTAGTTCTTTATAATTAACTTTAAAAAAAGCGTTTTAAGATATAATATCTAGTATAATAATAGCTTTAGTATAGTTAACTAGCTAATTAAATGCAATATATATAAACTGCAGTTAGGCATTATCTAACTAGTCTAGATTATCTGGATTTACTTTATATTTTATAGTAATTAAGCCCCTTAAAAAGTCCTTTTTCTTACTAAAATCCTTTAAGTAAATAGCAGAACTAAGCCGATAGAGCTATAGATTTAGCGTAGTAAAGTCATTCTCCTTATTAATATACTTTACTTCTTGACTTTAAATATCTTTATCCTTGCTCTAGAATGCATTAATGGCCCTCTAGAGTATGGCTTATAACTTATTATCTTAGGCCCTTAATTATTTAAGATTTAGTCCTCTTATTACCTTAAATAGCTTGCTTCCTGGCCTACTTAAAAATAGTTATTAATAATAGGCTCTTATTCTTTATAGACTATTACTCCTTTCTTTATCTATTATAATAGCTAAGTAATATCTACTTTTAAGTTCTATATTCTAATTATACTTAACCCTAAGATATTCTTAAATCTGCCTTAACTTTATTCCTATATATAGGCAATTAGACTAAGATAATATACTTTACTCTAGGATAAACTTATACTAAATACCTCCTATACCTAGCAGACCTAAAGCTATAATTAGTAATATATTATTAGGCCAGGGGGGTAGATTAATATAGGCCTCTAGCTAACCCTTAAAGATATTATACTTAGATACCTACTCTTATATAAGCCTAATCTCCTGGCTGTTAAGATTATATAGAGTATTGTAAAGATATAGCTTTACTTACTTCTGCATAACTATAGTCTGGCATATATAGTAGTAGAGAAGTTAGAGTTCTAACTTATATATAAAGTACTTTATTATAAATAAATTTAATAAGATTAAAGTCTTAACTTAACCTTTATATATTATAAGCTATTATATAGTATTAATACTTTCCTTAAACCCCTTTATTTTATATTAGTAATTTAAGCTAAATATAATTTAAATATAATAAGATATATAGCTATAGCTATTACTAAACTTTATAAGTTAAGAACACGCTCTAGTTAGCTATAGTAGACTAATCTATATTTATAAACCCTATTGCCTAATAACTATTAAAGAAAATAACCTTAAAGCAAATTTACTGCATACTTATTAATACTATAAGTTTATATATTAATATTAATATTAATTAATTTGCAAATATTTCTTTTATATTCTTACTTATTTTAAACTTACTATAATTACTATAGCGGCTAAAACGCTAATTATCGGCACCTACTTATTTTAATTGTTATATTACCTATATCTTGCTAGCGCTACGAAATTTCCTATATAAAGTTAATTGTCGGCAGGCTGTCGATGCAAACAATAATTGTTAGGCGAGTCTCTCTGTTGCTGTGATGGTTCTGATCCGACCGAATGAACACACTGCGTAGAGCCGCCTTCCCTTCTATCTGTCGGAGTAGGGCGTCGTGAGTTCCCGCCAGTATCTCTCTATTTCTGTCATCCGACATCCACGAAGCACCGAATTCGTCTTGATCTAGATCGTCATATAGCCTCCACGCCTCGATCGGAGCGATGTCATCCATGCTGAATAGCAATTCCTCATAGAGAAGAGTGTGCGCTTGGCGGAACTCCGATACGACCAGCTGCGACACATGATCCATGTGTAACTCGACTCCCCTGTAGTCGACAGTCTCCTTATCGAGGGACCAGCGGGCCTGATGCTCGGTGAGATTGGTGCTAGAGGCCGTGAATAGAGAGAGCCGCCATTGCAGAATATGACCGAACGGCGTCTCCGCCATCTGCTGAAAGTACCTCCCACATATCTCATCAATCAGGTCAGGAATTCCATCCTCATCGTCCTGCTTTTTAAAGCACACAAAGTCAAACAGGATGACCTGAGCTACCCAGATGAGTGACGACAGGCTACTGTTGAAGTTGCCTGGTTTATGCCAGGTACATAGCATACGCTGCTCATTATCCCGCTGGCGCGTCGGGTTCTTCTTCCGGCTGAGCATGGCACAGAAACTCAACACAGCAGATCGGAACGGCCTGCTTCCGACAGTATGGCAGATGAGGGAGATGTAAAACGTACGAATGGCGTGTTTAAGCTCGACATTATTCTCACACTCCTCATCGTCACCGCCACTTGATCTAGCCCTCGATGTTTTGTCCTGCCTCCGTAGAGCGTGGATGATGCCTTGCATTGCCTTCTCCTGCCATCTGGTCGCTTCAATGACATCTCCCGGTAATACCTGGTCATTGCTTTCTCTAGTAAAGTGCCTATCATCGCAGAACACCACCCGGTAGTAATATACAAGGAGTTGCTTTGCTATTCGGAAATAGGACTTGAGCGACTTTCCATTCTTGAATTCACGGAATTTGCTGGCCTTGGCGCTGCTTATGTTATCTTCACCGCCGCGGAAGTTGCTTAATCTTTTCGCCCGTTGTTGTGTCATCTTTCCATCAGGTGATGTGTCGCTGCACGACGTGTACGCGTCCATCAGTGTGCCGTCTGCTGCGGTCAACATGCGACTAAGATCTGTGTTGACATCGTCATCGTCATCACCATCGCTGTCGTCGTCATCGTCATTGTCATCCCCATCGTCCCGCCCGCCTAGATCTAGACTTCGCGGCAACACATATGATGATAGAATCTCGGCGTCGCGCAACCCCCGCAGGTGGGTAGCGAATCCTGTACGTACGAGCCAGGGCACTCGGTCTGCGCGTGACTCCTCGATGCCTTGTACGATCTCGGCTCTGTTATCTAGGTCGCGTGAGGCCTGGACGACATCTGCCTTTAGATCTCCAAATAGTCTCCCTTCCTCTTGCGATAGTGGCGGCTCTCCTCTTGTCCCTAGTGACGATGATGATGGTACTGGTGGCTCTACTTCCTCGACGACGAAGTAGTCGATCAGCCCCTTGGCCGTGGGTCAGCATTTAGCTATGAGTATAATCTCTTTTCAGACCGCTCAATGACGCTTCACAAAAATAAATATTTGTATAAACAAAATCAATATGGTCTATTTGATTTTGAGTCTTAGCCAGTCTCAACTTCGAAATATTTAATTCTTCCTTTAGCAGAGGAGAAGGTCTGCATATAACAAGGCTCAAATTTCTTCAACTGTTCCGCCCGCATTGGCGTCATCCCTAGCTTATGGCTTGATATGTGATCCCTAATCTTGTCCGAAGACGTTGTGAATCGTGAAGGTCCCGTCGTAAAAGGGCAAATATTACACCGAAACCCTTTATATACCGGCAAACCTCGAATTTGGGCAACTTTTTGGTTCGGAGTGTATAATTGAGAGAAGAGACAAAGCTTATACTGGCTGAGTCTTTCTATCAATGTCTTGCAGGCTGCGCCTGTGATCCGGTGGATGGTGTTTAGGTGACTGTATAACGACTTGGTCTCTGGCTGAACCATCGAACCGCATGTGATGCATATTAGGATCTTATACTGAGAGTTGTAGATAAACCTATCAGACAAATCATCCAACTTTTCGCCACCTGTAGCTGTTTTGACTCTCTTAGGAGTTCTTTCAGGGCTCTCAAGACTTGATGTTCTCTTGCACGTATGCGAGGTAATATCGAGAGACTTGCAGGGTTCCTTTTCCGGAGTCTGACAGTTATCACGGTAATATTGAGTATTCCAATCCTGCCACGTTGTGGAAAGGCGATAGTATATCTCGAGAAGCTCTGGTTGTAGCCGAGATGGCAGAGCCTTATCGATAGCATAAGCTGTTAACAGCATTCGAGGATGATGACCAGCCCCTGCGGCAAGCATCCGTATCGGATCATCCGCGTTGGTTGGGTAATAATAGTTCCTTTTTTCCACAAGTTTGCTGATATACCGCTTCGCAATTGCCAGAGATGCTTGTCTATAAAGAGATAGAGTCCATGGCGTGACGAGATCTCGAGTCAAATGTTTGAGGATGCCCGAAGCCTGCACTGAGTTCAGATGCTTTTGCCTCCCAGAGGGATCCTGAAAGAGAAACTCATTGCATTTGTAATAGGGCATATTCAAGATCGTTGCTAAGAAGTCAATCGTTGGCCGAATTACAGCGAGATATTTCAGTAAGCTTAGACTGAGGTTTGGTGGTAGATATCGAACAATGTAAAAGGATTAGTTATTCGATGCCCTGGCCTTGTTATAACTTATCATGATCATCATCCTTCCCCCGTAGAAGAAGACATTGCGTAAAGTAAGCTCAGTGTTGAGGCATCGAATGCTGGTTACTTCACTACCACGACCAGGCAGTCCGCTTGATATCTGTAACGCAGCGAAAGCCGATCTGTTAAGATCGAGGCTGAGGTTTAAGTATGCGAGACATGTGTCAGGACGCCAATGAGATGCAGTTGCAAATGGTTTACCACGGAATTGAGACGTCCGAAGTTTATTCACCAATGTCTCCCATGCATCCGATAGGTTGTTCTCGGGCTTTTGTAAAAAAGACCAACCGGCCTTTCGGCAATTCAGATCATCCCTAATGTCGTTTATATTGAAACTCGGCCTCAAGCCCAGCATCATCTCTTCAACATGCTCCTCGACCAATGCAATGGCCTTATGATACGTCCTGCAGAAGTCGGAGAGTCTCACTTCTTTATCGTTGCCCACCACAAACGACCGACCGTCAGGAGCCCAAGAGAGATTCCCGGGCATGCCCTCCTGTCTCACAATAGACTTGGCAAAAGCCTTAAGCTCGATGAGTTCTCCGAAAGGTGTGTAGCAACCTCGTACAAGGTATCTTTGACGGATCACTTCGAGCCGCTCAGGCTGGGAGTGGTACTGGTCTCTAGATGGCCAGTGGTACGCGAGAGTAGCGTAGCTGTATAAAGGGAGAGCATACTCCAAGAAGAGTGCACGTCCGATCCACATAAGTGCCGCTAGCCCGCTTGTAGAACTGTAAGCTAGATAATAAGACATGGACCGCCTTTGTATACCCATTACAGCAGTATAGTAAATGATAGCAGACGACGACATGTCTCCAGCAGGGTCTTGATGTGTCCAGAACATCATCGAGAGCTGGAACAAAGCTTCTGATAGCTCCAGCCAAGGCCTAGAGGGGAAGAGGAATTCGGACTGATATCGTGAACCAATCTCCACTCCCAGGTTCGTGTCTCCTTCGAAATCTGTCTCCCCATCGCTCTCATCACTGCTTGCGTGACTTGATTCATCGTCCTCAACAGGGTGCATGTGGGAACAGCCTTGATCACGACTCGGTAGTTGCCTCGCGAGAGATAGGATATAATGCATCATCTTTTCTTCTTTTGGTCCCAGCCTGAAATTGTAGAGCTCTCGACGCTGCCGTTCCTTGAATCCCAAACCCCGAAAGACGAAACAGATCAATCGCTTCCAGACGGAAATGTATCTCTTTGAGCATAACACAGCTCGGAACGGATATGGCCAAAAGTCATTTCTTGAGTATGTGTTGAGCCAGCAGCGAGACGTGTACGACGTGCGGGCCATTATAGCCATCACACGATTGAACATGAGATCGACGCCCCGGAGCAAAATGCGCAGCTGAGTTTCGGCCTCAGCAGAGCTCTTGATCGAACTTCCCCCCCACTGGCCAAGCAGGTAATCTTGACCTTGGACGAAGTCGGGCTGTTGTGCTGATGTAGTGATAATTTCGAGTGATCGATTACGGAATAGTTCAGGCCAGCGAGTATGTCGGAGCCATGGTGTCGTCTCGTTTGGGTTGATGACTCCGGCCCGGCCGTGAGGACTGCTCCCTAGCTGCAGCTCCGGCATTTCCATCACTATTCAAGCCTAAATATTATTTTTTCGTTTACTAAGAGCTGCCTTTGGAAGCTTGAATATTCCTAAGGACTATGCTCTCTATGAAATTTGAACCTGACCTAGGCGCGCGTCTTCGACGCGCTGTTCGCGTGGAAGTCCGTAATTAAACTTTAATTATATATTACAAATGTTACAAAGCTTTGCGCTATCGCTTTATGAGAATCGTCCAGGATCAGAAGTAGAGCGCCAATGAGACGATTAAGCGCCCCCGCTATGGCTGAAAGTGGAGTCGCGGCAGTTTCGTCCAGGACCCGCTTTTAAGTGAAAGAGGAAAACAGGGGTGATGGCCCAATCAAGACGCGTCAAAGTCCTCTTTCACTTGAATTTGGAGCGGGAATAATGATGTAGGATGTAGTGTGTGTGTTCAATGCGGTCTAACAGACGTCCTCGTCAGATGGGAGTGAGAACCTTGATGACATCAAGGATTGACGGTTTCTCAACGAATCAAGGAACCGCACCATAGTCAGCGGCCTTCTTTCAGCAGCCCATGATAACAGTGTCCGGCCACTATTATCCTTCGACTCAATAGCCGCACCCTTATCGAGTAGTAGTCGCACCATACTCTCATGCCCGCTCTGGGCAGCCCACCACAGCGGTGTCCAGCCACTAGTATTATCCTTCGACTCAATAGCCGCACCATTGACAAGTAGTAGTCGCACCATAGCCTCATGTCCTCCCTCAGCAGCCCGCGATAGCGGTGTCCTACCATTAGTATCCCTTGAATTAGCGTTGGCATCCTTCTCAAGTAGCGGCCATATCACGGCCTTGTGCCCGTTCTGAGCAGCCCACCACAGTGGTGTTCGACCACCATCATCCTTCGACTCAATATCTGCGCCTTTCTCAACTAGCAATCCCACAATGGTCTCATGCCCCCCTGAGCAGCCCACGATAACGGCGTTCGCCCGTAGTCGTCTCTCATATCGACGATAAGTATATTCCGATCTAGGGCTCGACCGAGAGATCTGTAAATCGCCTTATCTTGCTCTTGATCACGCAAAGTATGCTGTGCCCAATACAACCTGGCGTAGAGTAGAAGGTAAAATTAATTAGTAGGTTATACCTTGGAACACTGGCCCTCCCTCGCTAGAACCTTGCTGACGTCAATGCTTGACGGCTCTTGAGACTTTAGAAGTTTTAGTGCAAGCTTCTAGACACTCCGTAAGTCCAAAATAGAACTGACAACCTTCATCGGGACTGCTCTATGCCGGACCTGCAGAATCACCCTATTAGAAAGCTAGGTATTAAAAATACCATAGTCCAAGTATATCATGATAATACCTGCTATGGTTTTATTTGCATCCTAGATAGTAAACGTTTGGCCGGCCATGCCCTCTGGCCTACTAAGTAAGAATTGCTTGATGCTATAGTATATCAGTTTTACTAATAAGGTCTCTTTATCCACAATAACTATACTTCTGCAAGAGGCTAATGCTGTATAGACGTCGTTAAGCATCTGTAACGGATTCCAGTCAGGGTCTCCTAGAACCACACTCAAGGCTTCTCGTAACTCGTCCGTTGTTAGGGGACGACAAGCCGCAGTAATAAGTTCAAGAGTATGCCTCTGATCCTCCTTTCCCTATGCTGCCGATTGTTTTAAAATGCAAGAGAAGGTGCCTAGAAGATCTCTTAGGAGGTTAGCTAATACGTGGCGAATAGACTTGTCTGTCTTTACTAAGCATAGAAAGTTGATTTGGAGAACCACCTAGAGAAACATGCCTTAAGCCCTCGCTAAGAGGGCATCTCGAATCTCTAGAATAAGGGTCGGTTCCCCTACCCTTAGCCTCCCTAATTTAACTCTCCTCTCTAGCTCTGTTTATATGAACTCCGCAATATCAGGGTTATTCTCTAGAATAGAAATCCTGCTCAGTCTTATAAAAGTTTCAGGGTATAGTGCCGGTGCTTTACTAGCCTCTTCTCTAAATAATAAATAAATTAGCAGTAAATATATAGTCTAAATTTTCCGCAAGTAGAGAATTACGTCTTCCTTCTAGTCCTTATTGCATTTATCTAGTCTATCTAAGATAAAATAAGCTCTGCAAGTACGGTTAAAGGTGCGATTTAGTAAATAGAGTATTCTATTAGAATTGAGGGCTGGAAGACCCGCAATGGCGATATTTTCCGATATTATCAGCTGCTCTCCAATAGTGCAAAGCAACTGCCGAGCTAGGGAGCCCAGGATCGTTCATGCTCGGAGGCTTTCAGGAACATCATACCGGCAAAAAAAGTAAGTAATAGGTAAGTTGTCTTTCTAATTAAGGTTTAGGTTATTAACCATATTAGCTAGTAAGATAGACTTTCCGGATCTAAGCTTCCCTAAATATAAGAGTATATAAGACTCGCTTCTAACTTTCTAATCTTTATATTCACGCTACATAGTAAACCGGCTAGTGTTTCTGCACCTGCGGATTTCCTTCTATGCCGTTTAATAGTCATAGGTCGAGCAAGAATTAAGAATGCAGAGACAGTTTTCAAGTTTCTTACAATGCAATTCCGATTTAGAGTACTTATCAATAGATTCAAGGCGGCGGCTCTGCTCTTAGAGCTGTTATGCCATCAGCAAGTTTACCTCCTCCTTAATCGCATTCGCCCACAGATTAAAATCTAACTAGTAACTGCTTATGTCGGATTCCGTTATAAAAGATACAAGCTATGCGAACATTGACTTCCGCATTAACTTTAGGAGATTATAGCAGATTCAGATAACTACAAGGAAGTATTCAGAGAGGTATAATTGCAGCTTCTTAAATCGTAGATAGAGTAAGGCTATGGCCTGGTAATGAGGTGCCAATCGGCCGATAGTCATAAAGAGTTCTAAGAGTTTGTTAAACCAAGAAGAGACATTCACAAGCATCTACATAAGCAATTAGGTAAAAAATATTTTTTTTATAGCATGGGAAACCAACAAGCAATATCATACGCACCAGCGACCAGACGCCGCATGCAATCATATTCTGGGATCCGCCTACTACGATATCACCAAGGGCGGCAAATCGCTAGACAGCTTCCAAGACGTTGACAAGACAGGTCCCGAAACAACGGCCGCCACTAACATTTCCTGCAACACGACGGTCGACTTCGGCCGTCAGCCGCATAACGTCATGGATATCCGGGGGGGAATGACATAATTGGCGCTTATTTAAGTCAAAGGCGGCCTTTTGCTCGCTAGAGAGGTCCATTTCGAACTGTTTGATCGCTTGCGCGAGGCAGATCTCGGGCTTTAGCGGCATAATCCTTTCCAGTAGAGTAGCCATGGTAGGCGGTTCAGCGGTCCTTTAAGAGGCCTGGTTATAGAAGATTGCTAATAAGTAAGTCAACCATTAATAATATTCTGTCAAAGCAATTAAGAAAGATAAGGAAGCAAGGAGAGGGAACAGACAGAAAGCCAGATTACACGCGTGAGGGGTAGATTAGCCCAAGTTCGGCAGACAAAAACACAACATAGCCGCATCAGCCACCGCCTATTTACCGCGACTCGTATTATACTGGGTACATCATAATACTCATGCAATTTTTAAGCATGATATTTCGCGGTATAAGAGCTGGTCAGATAAAGAATACTCTCACAAGATGCACCTGCAGAATCACGCTGAGGTTATACATGACCTAACGCCTTGGCCCGCATGCCCATTTTGGTAGAGGATTTGACTCAAATCGCCTGCAAATGATTACCTTGAATCGATTAAGAGCTAGAGGCGGGAAAACATATTATTATCAACCATCTTTATTTAGATCTTTATTGCTTAATCGCAAAGTAGTAAGAAAGAAGATTCGAAAGGAGATAACCTATATATAACTAGGCAGAAATTACTGTATTAAACCATCTGATCTGCCGTGACAGGGGTGCGTGGCGTGCATGGGCCCATGATTTCGTGTATCAGAACCCAATACCAAAGGGCACGGACCATCAAATCGTGTATCAGGACCTGATACGCGGGGTAATTGGTACAGTAGGCTCTACTATTAACTTAAAGTAAAATAAAGAGTAAAAAGAGAATATCTATATTATAGAAGTAAGTATATTACTTAGCCCTTTTATTAGAAGTTACTTTCTACTACTTTACTTACCTTTATTTAATATTTATATTTATTTTATCTTAAGGTATAGTGTATTAATATAGTTATCTACACCTCTTATATCTAAGCTCAGAACTTAGTGACTTATTTATACTTAAAGGCTTAATAGATATTATTTAGATATATAGAATAGAAGTTTAAGACTAATAGAAATAAAATAAAATAAAGTACTATATAAATATACCTATAAACCCCTTAAGGTTATTGATATAAGAATTACTTAACTAAATAGACTTAATGTAAGTATGCAGTATACTAGCTTATAGAAAGACTAGTTTTAATTATAAAAATCAAATTGAGTTTAGTTTTAATTATGAAATTCTAATTAGCTATAGGCTGGTAAAGTGATAATGAGGTTTATAACTAATATAAGTGATAATGTTATAATAAGAGTAAAAATGAAGATAAAAAGTGTTTTTATAATATCTAAATGACCTTCAGATTGGGTATAGTGTATGGAAAGTAGTTTTGGTCAGCTCCCTACGCCTATGTCTAGTCACCTTTTCATGATGTCTGCAGCTAAATGTCGCTAGACAATAATGCGCCCCGTTCTGAGCCCCTAAATGGGGGTAGAAATCTAAATGCTCTGATTGGTATAAAAGACGAAACGCAGCGCGTTTTCAGTAAGAATACTTAAGGAGGAGGAGGAGGAGGGCGAGAGATGACGCTGCGAAGCGGAATGAGGCTATTCTGGGTGATGTTGACATTCATGCCAGGACCTAAGGACTGCTCCCAATTTTGAAAGGTCATTCTACGCGCTCAGACAAGCCGAAGTTCATTGCGCTGACGTTCCCGAGTTGAAATCCCCCAGTTGCATAATTTAATGTTTTCTATTAAATTGATCATGTCGCACTAAAAGCGTATTTTCTTCTCTTACAATTGACTTGTAACTTTATATCGTGCCGTATAGTCTAGTGGTTCAGTACCTAGGTCTTTTATAAATGGGGGTATATTAACCTATTACTCACAGTGGCCTTGAAAAATAACGAGTGACTAAAGGCCGTCGAACAATTAAGCATTCTAGTAGTATGTCGCAACTCTGTTCATAGTTCCCGCTTCCCTCTCGTCCTCACTCAAATTATCCAGATTCGCAACCAATAATGTCTGATCAATCTTTAACTTCGACACCCCGATCCAGAACCTATCTCCCTCTAATTCCTTTGGAAAGTTATCTCCAAAGAAAACTGTTGACAAGTCAGCAACATCCTCAGGATCATGCAAGAGACTTACAGAACGGAATGCTAACCACCCTAATGTTCTTAAGGTCAAAAAGATGAACTGTCTTTTCATCTGTCCTCGTCACAGCAACGTCAATTTTATTTGGCTTCGCCCCAGCTTTTAATAGCAGGAATAGAATCTCCACGATGCTATTAAAATGACCTAAATCTGCTGACTTGTGATGTTCGGCCGGAACGTCCCACATCTTAATTCGACTTTGTTGGTCCTTTAATCCCCATACTGCGGTATCGACGATACTAAAGTAGTTGCAGTCCAGAAGTGTGAGATTCAAAGATTCCTCTACCTCGCGCAGGAGGTACCGAACAGCCCCAACGTTTGCTGTTAATGCAGCAATGTGTAATGCCGTGCGACCCTTGAATTCTCCTTCCTGGATTTGGGCATTGAGGTGTTCAGGCTCATCCCACCTCTGTACGACCATTCTCAGAGCTGCGGTAGCCATGGTACTGCTGGCAAAATACTCCGGGAAATAAGCCACCAATTGAAGAGCGGTGAAACTGGAGTCTCTTATACTGGCGACATTCCAGAAGAGAGAATCAGGAAGATCTAGCGAAAAGAGCTCTTCGAGCTGTAGGATGGCATTGGAATAGCTCTTGCACGAAAGGAGCAGCATGCCGAGAATCGTCTTATCTTTCTTCACTTTTTTGCTGATATCACACAAACCCGTTTCATAGAACCAACGAGCGAGGGCGAATTTTCCTCTTAAGATCGCACCCGCGTAGTGGTTGTAGAAATCTGCCCTTGGATCTCTATACTTGCGGAATACATCCAGATACTCGACATTGTTGGGCAAGCCTTCAAAAGTTCCATAGTAGAGTTGCCATTGGTCAAGAGTAACGTCATCTGCTTGTGAATGACGAAGCAATGCATCAAACGTTATCCAGTCTTGTTCTTTTCCAGCAATAAGGATATATTCTATCCATTGCGAAGCTGTCGGCTTTGCGACTCTCCCTGAACTTAGAAGATAGTCGAGTACGAACGGCTGCGCGCGCAGGATAGCGACATGGTGGATGCTGTCTGTATCAGTTCCATAATTGATAAGCATGTCAAAAGTTTTGATGAAAGCCTTTTGGTGATGTTTTCCGTGTAGTACGATTCTTCGGCCGATTCCGTAAGCATCATATCTTACACATCCGTCAATTATCGCATCATCATGCTCTATGACATTTGACCCAAATTGGCGCCGGTACGTAGTAAGGAAGTCTTTTATCTTCGCGTAATCTACGCCCCGCAGTAAGATGTCAAGCATGTAGTATTGGTGGTTTATCGCGGCGTACCACACAGGAGAGACGTGAGCCATGCCTCCAAAGGTATCAGAGTAAGAGACCTCCAGACCAGGAAGATCAAATGGATCAGCGCCAGCAGTAATCAACGCCTGTACTGCAACTTGATTATTCGCTGCAACAGCCCATGCTAATGGCGTTCCATCAGCATCCACATATGTCGAATCGAGACCTTGTCTACAGCCATGTGCAGCCTTTGACCGGGCCTCTATCTTCGCACCAGCTTCGATCAAACGTCGGCACACCTCGGGGATATCTTGGTCATCAAAAGAGCTGAGGAAGTGAAGAGGGGTAGTCTCTTCCTGGCTTGCAACAGACGGGTCAGCACCACAGTCCAAAAGGTGATAGACGATATCTCTGTGACCTGCTCTGGAAGCATAAAGAAGAGGCGTCTCGTTCCATGCGTTTCTATGGTTAACATCCACAAATCCATTGCCTGTCAATCTCCGCAATAGTTCGAGGCGATTTGATACGGAACACAAAATTACTGTTTGTCCCTGATTGGCATTCGCGCCGATTCGGAGACGGATTCGAGTCTCGTGATACAAGTCATCATCAGAGAGTGTGCCCTGGTCCCAGTATTGAGGTGGTGTCTCGATTCCCAGACCAGAAAATCTCGTACGCAGAAGGTTCACCGCTTCTGCGTACAACTCTGGATCCAACGATTGTAATCGTCGCTTAGCAGTCTCGCTACCGTTACAAATACCGTCTCGGAGCCATGTCAACTCGACCTCTCTTGACCTTGGAAACTCCCGTCCAAGAGACTCGTACAGATGGCTGACGATACCCCGAGCCCCTATATGGCCGTTATCTGCCGCTTGTAGAAGGAGAGACAAAGATTCATCGATTGTCGCTTGGCTCTTGGGGTCAAGCTGGACGGTTTGGAGATAGAACATTGCGTACTGCCAAGCGGCTTCGGTGCGGCGAGTCGTTTCTTCTTTGCAATCTTGTGCTACTCTCCTCACCTCTCGCATAATATTGCTGATGATGGCGGGTGATAAGGATCTTAGTGTTCCCATAGACTTATCCGCCTATATCAATACTTAGCTCGTGTTACATTATATCTACATGTTGCGTACCTCTAGAACTGCCCCCCCTTGCCGAAGTGAGAGCGCCTCACTTGGCTTTGGGTCTCGAAGCTTACGCCTTGAAAAGTCAGCATCATCGCTCATTGTATTGCAGAAAAGCTCACCATCGCTTCCAGGTTTCACCAACGTGAGTAGCTGCAACATTTTCTGGCACCTCATTCATTCCGGGCACATCTGCAACTGACCCTCCCAGTTTTATATGACTGAAAGATCGATTGAGCCATTCGAGAGATTTACCTAGACGCAGGACCCTATTGACATCGTCCTCGGTCGGCTCGTCAAGGTCTGGTTCGTCACATTAACTTTCCTCGTTGCGGAAAAATGAGGAGCCAACTTACCTGGCTGAAGCCATATGTCTTGCTCTTGCGGATTCATCTCCGTGGGTCCATTTTTTCTGAAGTCCTCCGTGTAGAACCCTCGAAATTCTTCCCAGATGAGATATTGATGCATCACGATTCTCATATTCTCCAGGAGGGTCTTGATGCTGGAACGGGATTTCGGTTTAATCAACGTCATCACGATCGCTGAGGCCATGTTATCCATGATCTGTTTGATCGAATACATACTTTTCGAGGGGTTGTCATTTTCTTCAGGACCCAAGATATTCTTCATCTTCACTAAGGAATGATAAGCGACCGAAGGAATCATTTCCTCGTTATTTCGCTTCATCTGTTCGAAGAAGGCATCTCTCGTCAGACCATCGTCCTTTATTGCGTCTAGTGATAAGTGCATCAGGTCGCCAGCTAGCAATCGCCATAGTACAAGCCCAACCGAGTATACGTCAGTTTTTGCAAGTTGGTCTCCGTCAAGACGATCTCGGCACTCAGGTGCTTGCCAGAAATCTGAACCAAAGGGCGGTTTCATGGGAGATTTCAGATCTGATCGGAGTAGAGATGATCCAAAATCGGCGATTTTGGCGACGTACTTTAGTTGAGGGTCTTTGAAGATGAGGATGTTTGCCGGTTTGACGTCGCCATGGATAATTCCGACGTCATGAAGAGTGCGGATTCCAGTGACGATATCCACAGCGAGACCCAGTATCTTTCGGTATTCTATCGCCCTTGGATTGTCGAGATACTGTTTTAGGTCCATTTCCGCGGCTTCGAGTACAAACGAGGGCATGAAAATCCCACCTTCGACAGATTTCCAGCAAACCCCCAGTAACTGCACAATGTTTGGGTGCTTGTCAATGAATTTGTTCCGCAGGATCTGCAACTCCATAGCCATGGATGACCACATCCTGCGGTTCCTAGCACTGTCCAGATCTCCATCAGGTCTGGGGATCTTAACTGCAACGAATTCTGGTAAGTTTCTATCCTCTGGCAGTAAGTTGTCGTTGAAACGCAGGAAGCGTGCGTCGAGTAGATCTTTGTACCTTGCGAGACATACTGAGAAGTAGCCTCCTTTTCTGGAGTTCGTCCGGACGTCGATACTTGCATCGTCAATGTGAACGCTAAGCAGGGATAGAGAAAGGTCTAAACGTTGGTGTGTGACGATGAAAGTGGACATAAATGACAAGAGATCATGGTCGCGCTGTTTAGCTTCTGTAGCCATTGTTAAAATAGCTTTAGGAAGTGCTACGGTATGGCCCGCTAAAGCTAGGAAGCGGAGATGAAATTGAGGGACCTGGGGACCTTGAAGGCCAGAAGATGAGCTGCCATGCTGACTGAGCTTTTCAGCTGAATTTCACTAAGCCAGTTAGCTCGTCACACTTGTCCATAGGTGGTTGGTGAGTGATAGTGATAGTGGCTGCGCTGGTTCGCCTGCCAAGCTGCCCCGCGCAAGGCAGACTAGACCGCAGCCAATTGTACCAGTCGTCAGCTCAGCTGGTTTCAACCCCCCAGCTTGTTTTTTATGCAGGTTCCGGTTATCCGCTCACGTATTTAAATTTGTGTCGGTCATGTGCATGACTTGATCTTACCTCTCCAAGCTCTTTTTAACGTGTATCACCACAATGGCCTCCGATCCAACCAGCATAGCTGGCACCGCTCTAGGTACTACCAGTCTCTTCCTCCAGATCTTCCAAGGCTGTGTCGACGGCTTTTCTGTCTGGCAAAGAGGTGAGACACTAGCCTCTGACGCACTAATCTTCAAAGCCCGTCTCGAAATGCAGGCTGCTCGATTCAAAGCTTGGGGCATGGACTGGGGTTTTGACCGGGGACCAGACGCGGCTTTTTGGCGAGATGACCGCTTTGTAGAGAACGGCGACCTTGCCGTTAAGTACGTCATTATAATCCATGGCTTCTTGGACTCTCTGGGTGAATTATCACAAGAATATCCATCGCTTGCGTCCGCTGAGAATGTGCCTGTCGGAGCAGCGACTTCGCTTGGAGCAATGCTGCGGATGGCTTTCAAGGACTCAAAAGAGCGGGAAGAATGGACTCGGAAACTTGAAGCTATGAAACATGAGGCTCAAGTCATGGAAAAACTACGATGGGCTCTCAAGGAAGGCGAGATCACCAAAACGCTCGAGCTGCTTGAGTCAATGATAAATGATCTTGAGAAGTTTTTCAAACCGCCTGAGAACGATCCAGTTGCTATGCAAGTGGCAAACTCTCTGCTTTTATCTCTCAACATCTCGAAGCTTAATGCGGTCGCTGCAAGCGCACCAGATGACTCCATGTTGCAGAGCCTAGCTCTTCTGAAAATCATGGTCCTGCAGCTTCAGCTTGGTGCTCGCAACACGGACAAAGTTGACGAGAAGGATCGGTTACTACATGAAACGGGCCCACTCGATGAGCGAACGAAACGGTCAACTGGCGTCTTCCAAAAGGGCGCCACATCGGCAGACGTCCTGGTGGAGTGGAAGCTCATCGATGGATCACATGTTCCTCCAGAGCATACCCCAGCAACCCATCGTGCCATGGCAGAATATCGCATCAAGAATCTCGCGCGCCTACTGAAGGAGAGTTCCAAGCTTCAAGATTTGAGAACAATGAATTGCATTGGAGTCATTACACGAGATGGACTGTCTGACGATGAGGTCCGGTACGGAATCATCTTTAAAATGCCAACAAAGAAGTACACCACACTCAAGGCCATCCTAGAGAGGTCTCAGAATGATATGTATCTCGATGACTGGTTCAAGATCGCTAGGAGCGTGACACGGGCAGTGTTATGTTTGCACTTGGCAGGTTGGCTACACAAAGGGTTACGCAGTGAAAACATCCTGTTCTTTATAGACGACACCGGCGCCATATCGTATGAAGAGCCATATCTCGCAGGCTTTGAGTACAGCCGCGAGATCTCAGCATTAGGGCAGACCGAGGGCGTGACAGACGACCTTGAGGCGAATTTGTATCGGCACGAAGAAGTCCAAGGCGTACCCGAGGAGCCTTCGAACGATGAGGAGCAACAAACATCCAGCAAAACTCCCTTCGCTTTGAAGCACGATATCTATAGCATCGGCATCCTTCTCCTTGAGTTAGGTCTTCAAAAGCCAGTGATCCAGATATACGAAGAAGCGAACCAGACCAAGGACTATGAACACTCTGCCACTGCGTTTCGAGAATGGATACTGGACGTTTCAGTGCCAAAACTCGGTAGATCGAGAGGAAAGGAGTACACGATGGCTACGGAGTTATGCCTCAAGTCGGAATTTGAAGGAACCTCAATAGATGAACTTCAACAGGCGTTTTATAAGGGCGTCATTAAGCCTATCACTGGATCTTGGGGGAGTTAAAATATGATGTAATTGGAAGATGTTAAACCGGATGCCCTCTGTAATTGAACTTGTTGATTGGTTGAGCTCTGTCTGATCTGACTCTGACCCCTCTTTTGGGCAGATGGCTTATGCTAATCTAGTTTTGGGGTTGCCTTATCATGTGACTAGCTAAGAGGCATTCCGAGCCTCGTTTAGTCATACTGATCTGCTTAACTTAAGCTAGAAACTCCTTTGTACAGGATAGGCTGTGTAATACTGAGTCTGAGGCCTAGAGGAAGCTCTAGAAGCTTAAGTAGTAAATTAAGTAGGTTATGAAGCGCCTATAAATGTAACGGTTGCACAAGCC
>JAAIJJ010000204.1:0-30498 GCA_020976545.1 Fusarium sp. Barmshour
AAATATTAAACCTAGTATAGACTAGTTTACCTGTTTAAAACCCTTTCTATTATATAGGGCTACCTTGGAAAAAATCTTCTCCTTCTTTTATCCCCTATTTCCCCCTTCTTAGGCTAGAGACCTAGGTTCCTTAGTAAAGGAGGTATATAAAGAGATTAATAAGAAGAAGCTAGAGACCTACCTCTAGGACCTCCCCTTGCCCTATAAGTAAGCAAGGCTAGAAAATGCTAGCTATCTAGGCCGTAAGTAGCTTAGAGTCTTACCTATATAAAAACCTCTCTCTTTTACAGACTCTAAGACTGCCGAAGCCCTACAAAGCCGTCTTTTCTACCCTATCAAGCCTCTAGACCTGCCCTATAGTGCCTATAGTACTATAGCTAACCTAGGTTATAAAGATACTTATAAGGGAGCTAGCAGAAGGTGGATAGTAAGGCATAATGCTGTTAATAGGGCCTTTATAAAAGCCCTAGGCAGCCGGCCCGACCTCGAGGTCGAGATCAAACCTCTAGTCTAGCAAGACTCCTCCCTCCAGGCTAACTTTGCAGTTACTATTAGAAACAGCCGCTACTTCTATAATATCCAAATCATAGCAATCTCCAAGGACTCTATAAGAGAAGACCCCTATAGCACCTTAAAGGAAGCTGCTAATAAGAAAAGGCGGAAATATCAGTCTCTTAGGGCCTTCTTCCACCTTCTTATCTTCTCAGCAGGTGGCCTTATAGATTAGGAGACCTCCCAAACCTACAAGAAGCTCCAAGAGCTCTTAGGTCCCTTTACAGCCTCACAGCTTAACTTAACTATAGGTCTAGCCTTAACTAAGATTAGGGCTATCTTAGCTACCTCTATAGCTCGAGATCTACCTAAGAGAACTCACTCCTAGATAGCCTCTTCCTATCCTCTCTATCTCTCTTTTATCCTTATCTCTTTCCTATCTCTATCTCTTTCCTATTTTTATCTTACTTATATCCCTATCTCTTCTTTTTATATCTATCTCTCTTTTATCTCTTTTCTCTTATTATATCCTCTTTCTATCTCTTTTTATCTCTCTATTACTCTTTCTTACTACCTCTCTTATCTCTTTTTCTCTCTCCTTTATTTATTTCTCTTTTATAATTCCTAGGAAAATCCTTGTATAAATAGCACCAGAGCAAATAGCTTCCATAGCCTAATATAACCCTATCTCAACCCTAACCCTAAACCTTGTCGTCGGTCGACTTAGTGGGTAAATTGTTAGAATCCATACTGGATTAAACTGAAAGATTGAAACATTTGTGTGTAAAATGAACGTATGTAATTCTCTGCCTATTGATAAGAATTCAACGCATTCATGCAAGGCCAAAGTTTTTATATGCATAAAGGTAATGCTATGTGGAAAACTTAATTCACGACTCGCGCCGCAGAGCAAAAGGTTTCCCTAAAACTATTTGGCAACCTGAGGTGGAGTTGGCATACTTGACGTTACGCTTCTAGTCAGCGTCATCAGCGTCAACAACGTCGCTAGCGTTTAACATTAGTAATGTTAACTGCTAAATTTTAGTAGGAAAATTAGCTTTTGCCCTAAACCTTGCCTGCAAGTTGCAGGCTCCAGGTGACCCATCTCGCTTGTAGCGTCAACAGCGACAACCGAAATACTGTAACCCCCTGAAATAATTTTTAAGCTTTAGGTATGCCTTCTGCGTCTTGAACAAAACAATGGTAGCTCAATGCTGGGACAGTATTTATTTAGAATATTAACCACGTTTCTGCACATCTATGTGAATTTTTGCAAAGTCCTTATCTGTGGTCTGATCTCAATCCGAGAATACAATCACCTCGTATACTAGTCCAGTCTCAGCACTTTGAAACATGACTATCAAGGTATGTTTAAGTGTTTCAACCAAGTGTTTCAACCTGTTTCCAATGCTACCTTCCCAACTTGTTCCTGGATGTGGTTGGCCATTGTATTAATAATAATCCAGCACCCCGAAGCGGCCTTGCTTAGAGCCTGCTATTCCTGACCATCTCCAAGTTAAGCGCACTCAACCACTTCATCACCCTCGTTGCTCCATAGGACCACAACAAGCTTCTCACTCAGCATGTTTCCCCAAAGACACTACAGCTATCGTCACAATTGACTTGGGTATACAACATCTTCCGTCAACCGACGCAACAGTCGTAATTAATCTGGTTCTCCGAGCCATTTGAAGCAATTTGGGCCCTCAACGCCATATAAGATCGAGCTTCGTAGGCTTCTGTGGCTATCGTAATACTGTCTTCACTCTCTACGGGAAGGATGTTGCAAGCTATCAACGATTCGAAGCAACTATGCCTCCAGATTGGTGGTATGGAGGGCTATCTCTTAATTCCGACATCGGTATATTTAGAGAGCTGTACACAGTCTCGATTAATGATACGGAGACTACATTTGCTCTACTAAATCCAGAGGGCTACTCAGTCATCCTAGAGTCGATAAGCGATAAGACTGACACCCATGAATATTAGGGTTCAGCCCGTGATCATATTCCCCGTTCACAAACTGAGAGTCTCGAACCATATAGCTGGCCATCGATCAAAGAAGAGGCATACTCGTCCAACCCTCGTGGAAAGCTTATTTCTATTGAACCTCATAAGAATATCTGTCTCATCCGCTTAGGTCAAGTCTGGGAGAACAGCTCACCAGCCCAGATCAAGTTATACAATACAGAAATCAAGCCAACTCTCGATAGCGGTATAGAAGAGCTTATAAATAACAGTAAGCACTTCGGCTGCTTCTCTAACAGATATATGCATATAGAAGATAATAATAGAAACACGATTAGGAAAACGTGGAGTATCAGTATGTAGGAGTTGCTAAAGCATCTTGAGAAATAGTCTCTCACGCCAAAAGACAAGGAAATCTTTGGTACTCAGATTAATCACTTTAACCGGATAGAAAGGGAACGCGTGGAAGCTAATTTGAATCTTTGGCATGAGCTTATGGTATTACGCAAGGCAGATCAATCGTTTATGTATTTCAACTGCCATAAGAAAACTGGCATATTGTCAGCTGTTTAAGACTAGTTAAATTTAAAACTTCTTTCAATTAGGAAAGATTGGTCACTTTATCCGAGCCTTATTACCTTTGCTGGTATAGGCTTTTCGGGAACCTCGCTGCATTTAATAACTTGCTTCCTAAGACATGATTATTTTTACATACTTCAAATACGCACTGATTACAATAATAGAAACAAAACAATATGTCTGATATATACAGAGATCCATATCCAACTGATGGGTATAGTAATTATACGCCCGCAGGATCCTTGCCTTTGTATTCGCGTCCCTCATTGAGGGCCGTACCAATTTCTCCATCGGACATGCCCCTATCTGCATGACTGTCCTTGAGATGATCTCGAAGATCTCTGCGTACTTCATAGCAATGTGAATCTGGGCAGAAGGGGCAAGTATAGTTCACATCTATTGCAAAGTCTTCCCACCGTGCCGTCTTTGCTCGTGCACGTCGAATCCGAACGGCCTCTTTGGCGATGCGATCGATTATGTCTCTCACAGCATTGTTGTCGAGATACTCGTCGGTGATATCTGTGATCTCTCGCAGCGTTGTCAGGCCCGTTCCGGCCGGACGCCAGTCATCGAATGGAAATTTATACAGATCTCCTTCAGCATCGAGTCTGTATGCCTGCTCTAGCCCCATTTGATTAGCAAGCTCTAGCCACTTCTCAGTTTCCCTTTCCGTGTTTGTCATCTTCGGAAGTTCAATCGTTCTCAATAGCTCAAGTGTGTATTTCTGGAAAAAGCCACGGGTTCTTGCGTCACTTCTAGAGATTCGTTTGGAACGGATCAGTCTAACTTGTCCTGTCCCAAGACTGACAAACACAGCAGGAGTTTGGCTGTGCTGAAAGGAAATGTCTTCAAGGGCCATAAATGAAGGATTGTTCGCCACTCTTCCTCCATCTAAAAACTTGGCACCATTGATCTCAATCGGGTTCAAGAAGCGTGGAGTAGCAGAGGTGGCACGCGCAACTTGCCAAATCGTGGCCGGATCGCTTGCATATACAAAATCAAGTCTCTTAGACTTATAGCTTCTCCAGATATGTTCACTTTCCATATTACCCTTAATGCACCAAGAAATAGCCATGCTTGATGATCTTAGTCATCTGTTTAGACGACGGAAATTAGGGGTTCAACTCACGTTCGAGTTCGATCTTCTCTATATCTGAATATTTCAGTGTCGGCAGAAAAGTTGGAATCTGACGCTGTACTATTCTCGATAGTTCTTTTAAACGCTTCGCGAGCTTTGACGGCTGAGTACTTGGCTCGCGGGAGAAAGAGGGTTGACTTTTCATGGAACACTCTGGGCTGTCCAAAAACGCGATTGCCAAAGTCCATAAAGCTATCAATGGCCTGGTCTACCGACATACGTAACCTTCCCAGCATGATGCCATTCAGGCTTCGAATTTAGTCAGCTAGTGCTTCATTTTGCGGCGCGTATTACTTGCCCTCCAGTTGATGTCCCGGCCATATAATCGAAGTAGTGACAGGGGAGAAAGTCATCAACCCGATGTGATTCAATTGGCCCGGAAGGGAGATCGTTTCTTTGCCCCATCCAGGGATATGAGCTACTCGAGTAAGCTGGACCATCTGGATGATCTAATTCGAGCACCCGAATTCGGCGCATGATGCTCTTTAAGATCAAAAGACTAGAGAGAGCACGAACTCCTCCAGCATCTAAACAAGACTAATCAGTGCCAAGCAAGTTTGTATCAAGGAGTTGAGTGACATACCAAATGACAAGATCAACCTTTCTGACCAAAAAACTTCATTATCGGATATGGGAGTGGGAATCGGTATGCCCACACCAACGCCTTCTCCGTTGAGTTCGGCCATTTGTCTCAGATACTCCCGTTGAATCTTCGTATACCACTCCCAAGATGGGCTGGCAGTAATTGATGTGCTTGGGTTGCCCAACAGGGAGTTGGCAGCTTTTATAAGCTCCTCCGTCTTCTTAGAGTGCCCTAACTGTGTGTGAGGTATTTCTGAAATATTGCAAGCTAGTTCTTCAACATATTCCATTATAAGAACTCCAGGGACATGGCTGAGCAGTTTGAGGCCCGCCCACAGTGGGCTGTTCTGTTCGAAAGCCTTCTGTGCTTCCTCGTGAATCCTACGTAGTGACTTTGCTTGGCGAAGTGCGCTCATCATGCGGAATGTTGCTGATATATGGGAGTTATCAATGATGTTCTGAAGTATTGGTACGGCCTCGTTGTATCTAGCTCGCCCTATGAAGGAGTCGGCCAGGGCGAACCTGAGATAAATCCCGTCGCGCCGACTCGAGAGACTCGGATCCAGTCGTGACTGGAGCGTTTTTCTCACACAATATTCGGCTTGCCCCTCTCGGCGAAGAATGTTATAGCAATTAGCCAGCTCGGCCGTGACTATGCCGAGTTGCATGGATGTTAGTCCGTACTGCGAGATGATGTCCAGTAAAGTCGTATTTAGTGATTTTGCAGCTTCTTCGTATTGCTTCCGACGCGAGAGGAGGAGTCCTTGCAAAGTCCTTGCGTCTAGTGTAAGAAGGGGCGGCTTTTTAATCGAATCAAGCTGTGATTGATTGCAAAAGCTGCTCGCTGCAAAGTATTCCATCATAGAGGGAGTGGTTGGAGACAGCGGCTGCCAGTCGGATAGACCTTGAGCCAGAGGCTCAGAAGGGGCCTTGCATTTAGCTAGCATAGGTTCATTTGATAAGAGCATCGCTAAGTTGTATCCTAGCATAGCGTTACTTCTTTCATCAGTCTTGATCTGAGAGGATAAGAAGCTAAACTGTAATGCATTGTGGCCGCTGGATGTGAATCCATCAAAGATTTCAGCAATCCCCTTACAAAACACGATGCAGTTATTAAGCGTGTTATGAGGAACGATCCTCAATATTCGCCTTGGTAACGACAATGGAAGTAAGGGGTGATCAATCCCTAAAACATCAACAACCTGGTATAGGAATTCGAAAAGAGAAAACAAGGGTGATTCTCTCCTACGGTTCGATTATTAGAATGATTGATTTGGGGAGCGTAAAAATAATGAACTCACGCCTCGAGGTTTTTGGGCAACAGCCAGCTTTCGATGTCAGTGTCTTTGAGAGACGAGAGCAATGGCAGAACAGAGCTCTTTGCGGTATCCATTAGCCTATCAATCATTTCCTCTCCTATTATCTCGGTGTTAATTGAAGGGAACGCTTGAAGGACAATGGCAATACGTTCTCGAGCCATGGCGCGTTCCTCAGCGATTGGCATATGCTGATCTAGCTCAAGGTCCTGCTGCCCTTCATTTGTCACGTCGAAGTATGTAACACCGTTCTCCATGGTAAGCTCGACGGATCCATTATGCGTTTCCAACTCTGGATCGTAAAACAAAGGTTTGTTGGCATTATAGAAGTTCACAAGCCATTCAGAAACCCCCGCCTCTATAGGGCGTTTCTGAACAACCTCTCCATTGGATGACCAAGTCGGCCTTGGCTCGCATGCACGAATCAGAAGGTCACTAGGAATTCTGTCACAATGGAAAGATCGAAGAAGACGACAGAACTTGACTAAACTGTCTTCACCGGGTTCCATATTGCGTGAGGGTTCTCAGCAAGACTTGGCGACGAGGCTCGCTTTCCAGACACAGAAAAGGTAAAGGAGATGAATCAGCCGCAGCTTTGTAAGCGGCTTAAAGACGATTCGAATCTTGCCAGGTTGTTGCGTGGTAGGTGGATCGTTTTAGAGATAGCACGGGAGTTGGCAGAGGACAGCTTACTTGTGAGGGGCTGAAGGCAGCCTTGAGCCTCAACTGCTCCAGGACTCGGATCACATGCTAGCTCTCATCTCTTCCCTGCCAATGAAATCCTGCTTATCCTGCAGGCGCCACTGTTAGCTCGGATGTATTCGTATAACCGATGTCCTGCGGTTTTATCGCGGCTCGTAGTCAACTCATCAAAGTTATAAGCATATTTGGTTGGGCTTAAGATTTTCAAGCAATACATCAATTACATAATCGTTTATGTGTCTCTGGCTGTCCTCCAAACGGCTTAATCACCCATCATTCAAACCTTTTCGGAAGTCCTCAAGATCGGAAATCAACGCAGGATAAATGTTACGCAATCTGACCATCTCTTGAAGCATCGTGATGGCATCCACAAGTTTAGGCTTCAGTGAGTCAGGTATTCCTTCGTGAACTCCTATGCGCCTTCGCATTTCCTTATAGGCCATCGTACAATCCACCATCATCTTGTACGTGGTTGATTTTTCAGGCATTGAGCTGCCGCACCCCTGCAGTTTCTCATTTGTCTCCGTACAGATCTTAATGAACTCCTCTACTATGGCAGAGGTCAATTCGATCGGGTCAGCGAATGGATTTACTTTCACCTCTTGTACCTCTTCTTGCTCCTCGAGGAACCCCTCCACCCACTGCATGATGCCCTCTGGGAGTCCCAAGCTGATCAGTGAGACCCCTAGTCCTTGGCAGACTTGAACGCACTGTAACACATGCGGCTTAACCTGGGTTTCCAGATCTGCCCCTCTGTCCTCTAATTTGTAACAGAGTTGTAAGACTTGTCTCATAAGACTGGTTCGAGTCTGCTCATCCATATTTAGCAGCATGTACTGTAACATGAGCGGATGAATGTTGAGGGATTTAGCAAGACTGAAAGAGTCACTCCAGACATAGAACGACACACCGCGTAGCGTGGAGAGCCATTTCGATATAACCGCATAGCCAGACTTGAGCATTGCTATATCTGGCAGCTCTTGTTCGCACTCTCTCAACCAACGTTTGTCCATCTTGAGAACGTCGTCCATGCAGTCTCTGTCAGAGCGCAGGAGCGGGAGTACATGGATCAGCTTGATCGCGCTGTCCGAGCTCTCTTGTAGCCCGAGGCGCTCAAGCGAAGTATCAAAAGCCCCCCAGAGTGACCGACCCTCGAAGCTGAACTTCAGAAAGAGTTTTCGCTCTTCGGGATCGTGGCTCTCGAACAAGTCTAAAAATGCGGCAATTGGACTCTCGTAGGTCGAAAGATGCTCCATTATGAATGGGATGGCATTTCGTGCTGCTAGAGGATGACCTCGGATTCTGTGTGCAATAGAGTTAAGTTCCCTCCAAGAAACTCCTTTCCAGGAAAGTCTTTTGAGTGTGTTTTGCAAGATTCCTATTGTATCCTCGTTACTCAAGGGAGATAGCCGGAATTCTTGAAAGTCTCGGTCAGTCCGCATTAAGTTAGAATCTCGAGTGGAGACTAGGGCGTGGTGTGCGGGATATTTCAGAATAGTCGAGATCTTAGGGTATCCGAATGCTTCAATATCATCAATGATGAACAACGACTCTTTATTGCACGCATCACCTAGCCACGCAGTGAATATCTGAATGCGCTCAGAAACGGGAGTAGTTCTCCACCGTTCCTGATTCACCGCCGGATTGTCAATCATGTCGAAGCCTATTCTAGTCGAAAGCTTGGAAAGAACACTATCGATTGTCTCTTTGTCGTGAGATCCTAGGAAGAAGACATTCCTGCAGCCTCTCTGTGTAGCTGCAAATTGTAGAAGTAGATCGGTTTTTCTACAACAGAGGTCAGTATCCTGTAAACCAATATGTTTGTGAATGTACCCTATTCCTGCAATGCCCTTGATTACAGTGAGCTTCGGACGTGTGCCATCGGTGGTCAATGACGCTTCCAAAGTTTTCAACTCTTCTGACCGGCCAAAGAAGGGTCTTGTAGTTATGAGCTGATGTTGAATATCGTTTAATTCGTTTCCTTCCCACCAGAATCCTCGATGGGGTGGATATGCATGAGCAAGAAAGCGCGGCTGGCCAAACATCTAATGATCTTATTAGGACTGAGCTATTGGATCTGTTTTATCGTGGGCTGATACACGACGTGCTTGTTGGGGTCCACCGCTAGCAGTCACTTTTTCGAACAGCCCAAGTAGTGCCTGGCTTATCGTCACATAGGCCCCCTGCTTCGAGCGGAACTTGCAAATAGAACTGTGATCAACGTCCATGATCATGTGTGCTTGGTTCTCTCCTAGCATGGCTGATGCCTGTGTCACAATCTATGAAGCTAGTTAGGATCAGTCATGGTATGGAAGAGAATGGGCGACCTTACGTGTTGAAGTGTGCCTTTTACGGGCATCCTAAGACCTTCAGCGAAGCATCGAAATGGCGGACATGGGCGCAGTTGGAGGAATGCTGCAGTATCCCAAACGGAAGCCGTGTTGAACGATTGTAGTGTCCTGACTGTCTCTGGTCTAACCCCTCCGATTACATGTGCGGCCGCTACCAAGAAGTTGTTCCAATCAGCCTTTGTTGATCCACTATGCGGCGTTGCGAGAAACACGATGCCACATAGGGATAGAGTGATGTTATTGCAGTTGGGTGTAAGATGGAGCCGCGCCATAGCCTGGGCAATGCTGGTAAGTTCCTGTATGTTGGTCTATTCGTAGGAGCATACCTTTCGTACAACCAGTCCTCCTAGGGAGTGAGACACAAATAATAGCGGACGCGTTTTCTCCTACGTAAATACAGTCAGTAACGTGTTCATCCAAGGTGTGTTGCTCTATTGTGATGGAAGCTACCTTGTCTGTAGTTCGCACTTCATTCAGAGACAGAAGTAGTGTCTCTGCCCAGTTCTCCAGTTCCATGACGGTGCTTCTGTCCGTTAGGTCCGAGTCGAAACCAAAAGTCATAATTCGACTGCCTATAAAATGATTTGATACTGGTAAGAAGTCTATCAACCACATTCGACCATTGTTGGCGGTCCATGTGTCGATAGCGTTGCCACCCAGCCCGTGAACTGCGCAGATACTGATAGTGAGAAATTAGTACTGTAAACAACTGTCTCGGAGTTGAAAAAAACTTACTCAACCTTCGCATCAGGCGCTTCGTAGAGAATCGTGATTCCTTTGAAGTTATCTTCAACAGTCCAGTCTTTCCAACGGGATTTTTTATCCTTCTTATGCCGTGCCAGGGCTTTGTTCTTGAGCGTTTCATTGGAAAAGGAAACAGTGCCAACCGGGTATCCATTTTGGAGACAGAAACTACGTTCTGTCCATCCCTTTTCAATCAGCTGAGAAATCTCGCCCTGACTTTCAAGTAGTGATGCAGCAGGCTCTGCTTCACCTCTCAAAGTCGAAGGTGGATTCGCTTCATCTTTCGATGTTGAAGGTAGCCCTGTTTCATCCTTCGACACTGACTGTTGTTCAGCCTCGTCTATGGATGTCTGCAGTGCTGGCTTTGGCTTGCATATGCCTTCGAAATGACTGGCCAATGGCAAGCGAAACCCAGAGCTCTTCTTCGGCTTGGTACAGAGATGCTTCACGAAGTCAAGGTATTGTTCTTTTGTCGTTCCTACTGGGATCTCATGGACCTTTACCGTTCTTTTGCTTTGTAGTGGCATTTGAATTAGTGTAGGGATTATCTCTTTTTTGTGTGAAGTAATATCGGGGTAGCTGGATAGTGGATTCGATAGACCAGTAAGATCGTCTATCAGAAGATTTTTGTCTGGGGAAATGGAGATGAAACCTTGCAGATGAGGGATTTAATTTTCAATTGCTAAAATAAGTCCACTTTTCTCTTAGTCAGCTCTATTTATTATTGGGTGGTCTGCCAGAATGCGTAGCCTGATCGCCGTTCTTTTACGGAGGCAGCCATCAAAAGTTCTCACCAAGGGGCCCCATAGGGACACGCCTAGGCGCGCCTCCACTCCGGAACGCGTAAGCGTGCGGATTATGTCAGCCCTCAATTTGGCCCAAACTCCACTGTCACCCATTGCTGCTTTCGCTGGCCACAATTGTAGTCCTCAAGTGCGGGCTTCATCATGGCACAAACGACATTTCCTGATAATATGCTCCCGCCAGAAGGTACATACGACTCACGCAAGGCTCTGCTTACCGCTATTAACAAGTAGGCAGCACCGAGAGGATACGCGTTTATAACTGGAAGATCTTTACGGTGAACTAGCGGCAGGCAGATTATTACCTATGCATGTGATCGATGGTGTCGTCCGCCTAGCGTATCAAAAGACCGCCAGCGTAGGACTACTACGCAAGGAACTAATTATCGGTTCTCGATTATCGCGAAGGAATCCCTAGATAAGGCGACTTGGTCTTTAAGGTATTGTCCGGATAGCCGGTTTCATTTATATAACCACGAGCCAAGCTGCCACAAATCGGCCCATCTAGTCCATCGGCAGCTCTCTGATGCAGACAAGTAGACAGTCAGCCGCCTTACTAATGCAGGAGTAGCGCTAAAGGATATCAGGACTTACATCCGTCAGAATTCGAACACTATTGCAACGCAGTAAAATATTTATAATTATATTGCAGATAGTAAACGAGAACTTTGCAAGGGCCAAAGTACTATACACGCCTTGCTAACTAACTGGATAAGGAAGAGTTCTAGAACCGAATGCGGCGTGATTAGGATGGCCGAATCATGGCGGTATTATTCGCCCATCCAGAGTCATTAGCCTACCTTCAGGCCTACCTAGACCTGTTTTTCCTTAACTATATATATAAGATAAATAAATATAGGATGCCACTGCTTGATATAATTGGCGTTAACGCCTGCTAGCGATCGTTCTATATAGCCTTTATATTTCTTAGTGGCAAGACTAAGCAGGACTACCTATAGGCCTTAGACCGGCTTAGGTCCCTGTATAAGCTCTGCCATATAAGGCTTCTATTAGTTATCCTAACAGACTGCGATAAGGCTTATATAAATAATATAGAAATCTGCTTTTTATTCTTAATTTCACTCTTATGCCTATAGTATATAAATAAGGCAGTCCTCTGTTTTTATTAGCTAATATTTATATACCATTAATAAAAACCAAAGGCTTATTAGTAAGGTCTGGCTAATTAGAATAAGTTTTTTAATTATTAGTATTTAATTATAAAGTTACTGAATGAAAAGGCATTTAATTAGCATATATAAGAGTTTAAAAGGCACTACTAATTATAATATATTAAAGACATTAGCTATATTAAGGCTAATTAGCTTGATTTATATAAGAAAAGGTTAGTAAGGGCTTAGATTGATTAATATCCTTATTTTAGTAATATAGTTACCTTATAGGTTAAGGGTATTTATTAGCTCCTTAAGAGCTACCTTAAGAAATCTATACTAGATCTCTTTAAGGCTTGGAGGGCTATAAAGTATGTGCTTCTTAATTAATTAGCCGAAATGCAATCTAATTAAGCTAGCTAGCAAATAAAAACACTAATCAAGCTCTCTAGATTACTATATAGTGCTATCTATAGCTAGGTATTTTATAAGGCTTTATGTAAGGTAGAAGAATAGCAGAAGCTCCTCTTAAAAGAACACCTGCCTATTTATACTGGCATATTCTCTAAATCTCACGGCCTCCCTTATGCCTATACTCTTAAAGCTTTATAAAAATAAAATTAATTCTTTTGCCTAGAGTATTTTTATATATATTAGCCCCTTAATTACTATAGCATTTACTAATTACTATTAGAGCCTTAATATTAACTTAATAGGATAGCTGCTGGTTTAAGTATTAAGAGATTATAATTAAGTACCTAGAGAGAGCTAAGTATCTTTAAGGCAGTTTAGGCAATAATATAGCTAAAGGTATAATCTAAATGCAGCAGATGCCACTAAATAGGTTATATAATAACTTTAAAGATATACTCTTAATAATATAAGGAGCTTTTAAAGCTACCAGCACTAATAGCATAGGCATAACTATTGCTAATAATATCTTTATTAGTATTATCCTTATATGCAGGAGAAGCTCTAAGACTAATATCTTTAGGATTATCAGATCAGGCAGAGTTAGTAAAAGATAGTGCTAGTTATATTATTATCAGTCTTAATAGCGCAGATAATATAGTGCTAGCAGCATTATTAGCAGCACTATTAGCATAGATAATAATAGTGCTAATATTAAGGTATAATAATCCTCGGGCTATCTATTAGAGATATATTACTACTTAAGATACTTAGTATAAGGTGCAGCCTTATAGCAGTATTAAAACTAATTAGCAGTATTAGAAGGCGCTAGGTCTACCTCTGCAGTATAATAAATCTAACTATTAATAGTATCTTAATTAGAAGCAGATTAGTAAGTGCTATAATACTCTAAATAACTCTAGAGGTTAGATTAAAGAGGAGATAATAGCCTATCTAGATTGGAGCAAAGCAGAAGATGCCGTGTTAAGGCTTAGGTAGCTATAGAGATAGAATGCAGCCCTTTTTCTAGTAGAAGAGGTATATATAATATTTAGGAGGCAGTAGTGGCAGATAGTAAGGCCTAGCAGGCCATTTATTCCGGTAAATAACCCAGAATTTATAACTATTTAAAATCATAGTATTCTCAAAAGTAAAAACTGTATCATAGCGCAATTTCGACAGGCCAAACTGAGAGCTGACATAATCCGCACGCCTAGGCGTGTCCCTATGGGGCCCCAAATCACCCAGCTTGATTACTAAGGGCTGTTGTTCCTGANNACCATGCCCGGCCTGCGACATTGTGCCTTATGATTGTTAAGGAGATAGAAAGCAGTATGGTGTGGAAATTTGGCGATCTAAATGACGCGAGCAGAATGAAGGCAGCTTAGAACAAAAGAAAAAAAGCAGTTATCTCGACGAGGCTCTGAATTTGATTCCTTTATATAATTATGAGTATGGAAAGCAAATCAAGCGATCTTTCAAACATAACCTTTTTCTTAAACGGCTCTATTTCTAATATATAATTTTAGTGTCAGGCAGATACTTTCGACGTCTACAGCGACGCCTCTTTTGCGGATAACACAATCGATCGGAAGAGCTCACAAGCCTACGTCATGAAGGTGTTTGGAGGTACTATTGGATGGCGCGCCAATAAGCAAGATACTGTGACTACCTCTATAACAGAGGCGGAGTTGCTGGCATTTGCGCAGGCTGCAAAAGAATCTATGTTTATCTCTAGGTTGATTAAGGAGCTTGGCGTAACTCTCGATAATTCAAGAATCACCATTCAGTGCGATAATGCGCAGACCATCCGGCTGATAAATGCCGACGTGGCGCTACTGCAGACCAAACTTCGATACGTCGATATTCATAACCACTGGCTACGCCAGGAAGCACTCGCTGATCGGATTTTGGTCTGGCATACTCCTACCACCGAGATGATTGCAGATAGCCTCACGAAGGCGCTACCCGCTCAGCAGTTCTAGAAATTTATCAGACAGGTTGGCCTAGTGGATATAAATGACAGGATTCAAGAGAGAAGATTCAAGGAGCTCACTGCGGAGGACTTCGTCAGAGCAGAGGAATTACTGGACGGAGGAGGAACCGAATGAGGGATCAGACGGATGGCCAGCCTGACAATGGAAAATATGGACTGCAGAGTGAGCCATGATGGCCAGTCTGGGGCGGTGTGTTGAACAAGTACAGGATTGTCACGTGCAAGCAGGGGTCCTCTAAGATTACACGCGTAACCAACCAGCCCCAAAAGGGCAGATTTCAACACACAACAATGAATACATCAATCTGCATCAATGAACCGAATACACTTAATGTCTGACACAATCATTGTAGTAGGGTTTAGGGCGGATTGGAAGGTCACGTGGGCTACTGCATTGGCACACAAAAAGGGAAGATGCTCCCTGACAATTAGAGGGAATCATGCTTTTCCGTACTGAATTGGAAGACATTTGCTATGGCTTTTTGATAACATTCGATTGATCATTTTAGTCTCTATTTTTAAAGAAATCTCTGTCTTAATTGGACTTTAATTCCTAGAGGACTTAAGGTTCTAATTGAAGACTTCTGAAATTCTTGTCTTATACCGTCTTTCCGTGGTGCGGTCACAACACCCTCAAACTAGGAGATAGATGTAATCGAGTTGCTGTTACAATCCTTGTCAACATCTGGGTCCTTTGCCTTCCAGATCCCTAGGCCGAGCACTGCCAGAAACAGAAGTGCTTCAAGTATATAAAGCACTACCAAAATCCAAAATTGCCAAGGTTTAAGATCTCCTGGAACACTATGCTTTGGCAACACAAAGCAAGGACCAGTTCCAGCTTCTACATCGGTCTTGCATTGTATCGTCCCTCCAACGATAGCTGAAGCTACAAATATGACCAAGACAAGACCAATACCAAAACCGCCAATAAAAAAGTTTCCAACTACAACAAGAGCCGCTTCAAGAACAAAGAATGCAGTCATCATTGCAATTCCCATAATCAATAACTGAGAAACAACAAGCTTGGCGATAGTCGGGAAGGCTATCTTCATCCCAGAATCCATATACTAGCAGGAATAGGACCACAAGAGCAACTAAGCTCGCAATAAAAAGCTGAGATGCCAGGGCAAATAGCGCCTGTAAAGCCGGCTTTGAGCAGGGAATAACGAATTGTGTTGTGAGAGTCAGAGTGCCAGCGAATATGTTTAACGGCGCCAGGATATTGATCATGTCTGTATAATTCTTCTTTCGAGTCCACATGATGAACAATGGTGAAGAACACGTAATTTCAGCGTATAAATAAATGTATTGGCTATTGATTGAATATGCTTGCCCACGGGCTAGGCTTTTGATGTGAACGGTTGTCGATTTTGCAAACTTTCTCCGTCGGGTTTGGAGGCAGGTCATGCAACCCACTTGGGCTCTGTCCTGTCGACAGTATTTATAGACCATAGGAGTGGGTGGCTGAGGCGGAAGATTCGGGTGATATCATTTGCTAAGTCAATTGATTAGCTACGCTTTTGGCTTGCTAAGATTGATGTGGGACATATTCTAGGAGATATGCGGATACAACCTTAAAGGAAGCGGAACAGGGAAGCGTGAGGGAGATCTTTCTCCCTATGAAACATGGCATGTACCTTATAAAGAGGGGGGTATAAGGCAAGAGTCAATCATAGAGCATTAGGCATCACATGCTGCACCTTGTCTCTTAATAAATGCCTTAAAGCATCACTAAAACGTCATATAGCTTTAAGTTGAGCTAAAAGAGATACACTAGCGCAATGCCCTCAAATCAAGACTCCAAAAAATCTACTTAGAACTTAATTTGAGCGCATCACTGGTTGGTCCCTAGAATTGGAGTAGGAAGCGATAGTCGAATCAATTTTCTCTCTCATGCATAGCTGGCACGCTAATGGTACATGAGGCCCATCATCATCCGGACATATGTGAACGTCGTACGGAAATATATCTCCTTGGTTCAAAACAGAACGATTGACCAAAATAAAACCGTCACATCATGTGCCTTATAAGTGCCCCGGGGTCAGCCGCCGAAACGCGCCTCGTCGTTTATGAGGACCCATTTGGCGATCGAGGGCACGCCGCCAGTGCTGGCCACGAAGAGCATGTGATATCCGGGTGGAGTAAATGTGCCACTTGGGGGAGCAGTGACGGCCAGTTGGTCGTTCTCGCGTCGCATGAGTAGTCCAACGCAACGTTGATCCATATTGTTTATGTGGGTGGTCGATCAATAGTGCAAGTAGGGATCTATGGTGGGATTCGGGTCTCGGTTTTCACTTGTGTTCGAATGGGCTCAGCAAATAAGGCCGCACCTGGGACGAACAGTACCCTTGTCAAATTTTTACATGGAACGGTATCCTGTTAAATGAATGAATGAATGAATTTATTCCGCCCGGGAGGATACGCCTCATAGGGCCCACAACCTTAAATATCGTTACATTGTTTTTCGGACTTCTGGCCCTGAGACCCTCAAACCTCACCAATCCCTACTCCTCGCCACATTTCCCAGCCTCGCTTGTCCCTGCGACAGGCCTGCTTGAAGGCCAACTTCTCCAAGTGTTCAGCGTCCCATCTTCAGCGGCTGAAGCCTGGTCTGTCTACCAGAGGCTGTGCTGTGTTAGTTCTTATTATCTTGTTTGGTTTGTTAGTATGTTTTTCACTTCTGTGCTTCGGCCTTTGCTTTTGCTCCCAGTATGAAAGATTCGTCTATGGACGATACCCAGCGCATCTTAATGGTGTTACCACCCTTTTTAAGTCGTTTAATATGTTTATAGATCTCCCGGATGGTGCCTTGCCCTGATTACTGTCGAGGTTTCGCGATAGCTTATAGCGCCGATCGATTTCTTTTTGCAATAATCACAGCTCGATGTCAGAGCCTATCAGGCATGCACCTAAGTACTACTGCTATCGCTTCCAGCTCGGTCATATATGCATTCTGTTTATCTCTCGGGCTAAAAGTAATAGAGTACTTTGCTATAATACTATCATAAGCTCCTCTGCCGGCGGCGTTATACATAACGCTGCCTATGCCTACTATGCCGTTTCTCGCATAAAACTCGCGGTTCGTTTGTCGTTTTGCTTTATAGTGCTATGCGATATATACCATAGAACCACCCTAGATATAAATTCCATAACTAGTAAATAGTCTGTTCTTATATTTAAGGGCAAAAAGCTTATATACTTGCAGATAGAAACCGCCTTTTATATAGAGACTGCTAGTAAGTATCTCTTCTAGTTTAGTTACTTATTTAAGGTATAATATAATAATAGGCTACTTCTAGTAGCTATCTTTAGTAAGGATGCCCTTACTAGAGGAATAGGCTTAGATTAGTAATTCCTTATATACTAACTTAAAACTATTTATAAGATATTTAATAAAATAGTATTTACTTTATAAATTTATTAAGTTATCTTTAACTAATACTAAGTTAATTTTAGGTTTAAGATTATATATAAAACTGCTATATAATTCTTCTACTTAAGAAGTAAAATATTCTAGAAGCTTATAAAATTTATTTATAATTAATTTTAAGCTTTTATTTAAAACTATCTCCTTATTATTACTTTAGTAAAAAAGAATAAATAGTGGCTTAATATAAGTTATAATATAACTAAAGTTTTAAAGGCTAACTAGCTTAGTAAATAGAGATTATAAACCTAAGATTATATAATTTACTTAAATTTTATTTAACCTTTTAAGTTACTATATATATAACTATTATAAGATATTAATAGTATAATATAACTTTAATAGTAATATATATTCTAAAAGTAATAAGCACTATATATAAATAAGCCTAAATAGTTATAAATAATATTATTATATAAGTAAAAAGTATTAGCAGTTTTTAAAAAAACTAAAAATATTATTAAAATAAACTAATAGCATAAAGCTAGGCTGCCTAGTAATAAAGGTCTCTATATAAAGAGTATAATAAACTTTATAAAGCAGCTCTAGGAAATTATTAAAGGCCGCAATATTAAGCTCTTTACCTGCTTAATTTTATAGTTCTGGATAAGTATTGCTAAATTCGGCCTAATTGCTGCTATATGCAGAGTCATTATAGTTAAGTTTGTTATCTTCTAAATCCCAGTCCCCATTACCGTTATTATTATCCTTCCCTTCTAGGTCGAGATTATCCTTATTATTATTACCTATTCTCTCCTTATCCTCATTCTTAGCCAAACTAAACAGGCCCTTATTTAGTACTATAGAAGTCTCTTTAATATAGAGGTAATTCCTAAGATTAGGCTATAGTCCTTAATATATATTAAATATATTTTAAACTTTATAACTTTATAAATATTTTAATCTTATAGAAAGTATTATATTTAACTAAAAGTTTATTACTTCTTTTTATAAAGTATTTAATATTTTATAAAGTTAAATAATAAATATAAGAAAACATTTCTAAAGCACTTTATATTAAGTTTTATTACTTTTCTTTATTATAAGATAAAATAAAGTTTTATAATAAATATAAAGCTTTAGACTTAAAAGCTAATATAAGAGAGTATAACTAGTATAATAAATTATATTCTTATAGCAATCTATTACTAAGTCTAATGCCTTTATAATATATAATATTTTCTATTTATTTATATAAAAGCTCTTAATATATAAATCCCCTTATTAGCACCCTTATATTATAATATAGTTTAATATTAATAAATATTAATCTAATAATTATATTATTATTTATAAGATATTATATTAAGCATTTTTAAAGATAACTTGCTATTAAGTTCTCTCTAGCTATAGGCTAGTAAATATAAAAGTATTACTGCCTAAGTCCTTAATACTTATATATAGCTAATTTATTTAATTAAAATAATTCTTTTCTTACTTTAATATATTACTTAAATAGGCATATACCTTATAGTTTAGACTTTAGATATCTTAGCTTAAATAAGGCTAAGATAATTTTATAAGTCTTACTTCCTTTATTAATTTTCTAGTTTCTTAAAGGACCTTAAACTATCTATTACTTTCTTAAAAAGGGAAGAACTATTAATAAGTAACGCCCTTAATCTATAGTAATTTAGCAGATACCTCTAGACCTAATATTGGCCTTCCTCTTCCTCTTAAGTTTTTCTATAAGTACTTCTCTATATAATAAAGCCCTATCTTTTAAGATTACTAGAATATATAGCTATATTTCTAGCACTTTAGCCTATCTAATCTTAATATAATAAGATAAGAAATCGGTTTAATTAGTATATATAATAGTTAAAGCTTAAACCAGTTTTAGAGAAGATTTAGGATTACTTTAACCTACTTTACTAATCTATACTAGCATTTTAAAGCAATATCCTTATATTTTATCTTAAGGTATATATTAACCTTATTAAGGAAGGTTATAAATCTATATAACTTATATATAAGAAGTTAATATTTTAAAAAAATAATAAATAGGCAAATTAGGTTAAATAATTAAGTTTATTTAATAAGGCTTATTATCTTTACTAAAAAGAAACTTATTATATAGTAATTAGGTATATACTCTTTATATTTTAGTCTTAATTAAGGGGAAGAATCTCTATAAACTATATAAAAGGATATTACTAGTTAATATATACTATAAATTGCACGTATTTACATCTACTTACTAACTATATATTAAATTATTAATTTAATTATTAACCCTAGTTTAAATTAAGTTTACCCTTAATATAAATAAAGCCTACCTCTATATAATTTAAGCCTACTCCCTATTAGATAGGTCTAGAAATTAAATTCTACTCCCCTAAAAAAATCAATCCTACCCTAGGTTATTTGGCATAAAACAAATAAATTCTACGTAGAATTAATTTTAGTATAGTGCACTAGGATGCGTTTTGCGGGCTCGCAGGCAGACTATTAATTACATTCAGCTAGCTTGTAATCGGGTTCTCGTCGCCCTGTTATAATAAAGCAGACTTCGCACCTAATAAATCTCTACTCCTTGGTAATATTATTAATTCGCCTGAGGTAATTATTTAAACTAAAGCATAGGTTGGCTTTAAAGTAATTATTATTAATAGATATATTGCTATCCTTATTTAGGAAAATAAGCTTATAATCTATCTTACTTAGATAATGAATTATGGCATATATTCCTTATAGATATAAAATAACCTTTTTCTGCTTCTTAGCCTCCTTTATACTTAAAACCATATATACCTAATTAAATAGAGGGATTTAGGGGAGCATAGCTAGCTCCTGGTATAATTCTTAGCGCCTAGATAATAGGGTTAAATTATTATAAGGAAGTTATAATAAGGCGAATTAACAGGTTCTCTTGCGTGGAACGGTCTGACTGACCTTAGTTAGTCTTTTAGGTAAATTCTAGGTCTACTACTCCTCTATATTATAAGCTAGAGTTAGTAAATATAGGGAATAGGGTAATAGAGGCAAAGCCATCGATATCGAAATATTAGCATTATTATTAGGTTCTTCTATAATATACTGCTATTTGTGTTGCTGTTAAGAGCTAGGATTTAATATACTAAGTAATATCGCAAGGGCTAGTCTACTAGGAATGTAGAGGAACTCGTGCTAATATATAAATACCTATTTATATAACTTAAGTAATTAGGGCTGTAACTTTATTAGGAAAGCCCTATTAAGTCTGTATATCCTTACCTATTATAATAGGCAATATCTACTCTACCAGGCAGAGGCAACCCCTTAATTAGTAGTATTAATATAGTTATTAAATCGGTTAAAAGGCCAAATAACTTCCCGGATATGCTTCTTAGTAATACTAATATAGAGTTACCTAAGGAGTTATAGAGTAATACTTTAACCTTAAGCCTTCCTTATATAATATTTAATTATGCCTATAAGATACTTAGTAGCCTAGGGTGAGCTATTAGGCTCGAACCTATACCAGAATATATACTAAGAGTACTTATTAATATATAAATATTATTCCTAAGCTAGTATATTAATAAAGGGGCAGATATATATAAGGTATTTAAAAATAATATAGCCTACTTAAATAAGGAGAAAGCAGGTAACTATAAACTTCCTATTTATTAATTACTTTACCTTATAGCTTTAAGTTAGGTAGATTATAAAACTAATATAAATATATAGGCCGCGCTCTGCTATCCTGTAATTATATAGCAGAATATAAAGCAGGTTAGGACTATAAGGCTAGCTACTGCCTATTATTATTAACAGGCTAGCTAGGACTTTATATAAGGCCTTTTCTTTTTTTTAATATATAAAAACTGCTTTTTAATCCTAACTACCCTTCCTTAAGAGTAAATTTAATATGCTTATATATGCCTTAAGGGAAAGCTTTAAATAGGTATTAGCTAAGCTATTTTATAAATAAGTTATAAAGGAGAAACTATAAGTTATATTTATTAGGTTATTCTTAATAAATATTAAATCTAGTAGTAGCTATTAGTTATATATTAGCTCTATATATAGTTAGCTAGTTTCCTTAAGTAAAGCCTATAAAAGCTATTAAAAGCTTTTTATACTAATAATAAGTAAATTACTATAAGATATAGACTGGCTATTATTACTTTATTTTAAAAGGAATAAAGGTATCTTAAAGCTTATAATAGCCTTATTATAGGCCAGGAGGGAAAAAAGCTCCTTAAATAGAGATTATAAACTAAGTATTATATACTTCTAGTAAATATCCTAGAGCTATATAACTTAACCTATTTAGGGTTATTATATAATACTAAGTAATAGGTATACTCTTATAGGGAGGGCATATTTAAGAAAGAGAAGGCACTAAGTATAAATAAGTATAGCGAGGTTTAATATATATAACCTTATTAAGAGAAAACTAGTAAAATTAGTTATAAAACTAAGGATTTTACTAAAATATATTAATAAAGTTAAAGCTAGTTGCCTATCTATTACTTCCTTTATACTAAATGCTATTGTAAGTCTAAATAGCCACTCTAGCATTTTAGCTAAGTCTAGATTTTCTTTACTTAAGTTAGCTACTATTTTAGCTTCTTCTTAGTCCTCCTCTTCTTCCTCCTTATTACTATTATATCTATAATCCTTATCCCTATTTGCAAATTTATTGCTTTCTAAGATACTATTAATATTATTAAAATCTTTAGTTATAAACTCTTTACTATTCTCTGCTCTTTTATTCTAGCTTACTTAATACTTAGCTATAGCATATGCCCTAGCCAATTTCTAGAAATTTAATATTATAATATTATACTAATCCTAGATATAGTTATTTTATATAGCTATAATTACCTTAATCTATAATCTCTTAAACTAGATACTAGTATAGTGCTAATAAATATTAATAAATAAGTAAAAAGTATAAAATACTATAGCTATAAAGTACTTAAGGAGCTAGATATACTTTATTCTATTAGCTGCCTTACTAATAAAGGTAAAGGGCTTAATATAGTATTTATAAGACTATATACTATATAGCTAATAGAGAAGGTTTTAGCTTATAGTCTAGGCTATTTACTTATAGCAATCTATAACTATATCTATAGCTATTAAGATTATAATAATCTTCTACTTATTACTTATAAAGCTAATTAAGTCTTTACCTAATATAATATATATAATACTACTTCTAGCTCTACTTAATATAAGGCCGCGGAGTAATAATAAGGAAGAGGGCATAGTGGTTAGGTTTTGCAGCAAGCTATAGTTGAAGTTCTAGTATATCTGCTCTTAGCCAGTCTGCTCTAGCCAGGGCTGAAGATTTATAAATATTAATATAGAGATTTTTGCACTAGTATCTGCCTTATTTGCAATTAAGCCTTACTACAGGCATTGCTCTTACTTAAATATACCTTAGAGATAACTATATATATCTTTTCCCTTAATAAGGCATATTATAATCTTATAATACTTAATAATCTAGTATTATCCTCTAATAGGGTTTTTTATCTAAGCTTATAAGTATATAGGTTTATATATAGCCTTTAGCTTAACCTGCAATTCTAATTACTGCCTCTTATCTTTAATACTTATATAGTGGCTTATAACCTAACTGCTAATAGTAAGAAGATTATAAAACTTATAGCTAAACTTATTAAATAGTAATAAGTTAGGATTATATAAAGATTAGTATAATAGCATATTAGTAAGATTTAAAAGTAAAAGTTCCTAGTTTTTTAAAAGATAAATAACTTTATATTAGTTATTAATTAAGATACTATAGCATTTCTAAAGATACTTATTTACTTAAGCAGGCTTAGGGGAAAAAATAAAGCAATATTGCTCTTAAATGCAGATAAGGAGCTAGGCATAATAATTAATTAAGAGCTAGAGGTAGGAAAAGATATTATTATTAGCTATCTTAATTAAGAACTTCTTAAGCTAAAGCAGTAAGAATGGATATTAAAAGGGATAAGTTAGGCAGAGATTACTATTATTAAACTATCTAATCTGTTATAACAGGGGTACGCGGCGTGCACAGGCCATAATTTCGTGTATTAGGACCTAATACCAAAGGGCACGGGCCATCAAATCTTGTATCAGGACCTGATACGCGGGGTAATTAGTACAGTAGGCTGACACGCCTCCACCCCTTTTAACCAGCAAGCTAGTCATAATACTTATACTGACTGCAGTGGCCTATAATATTTAAATTGTTAATGGTTAAAAACTCGCAGTAACTACAGCTAAAACCATTTAGTTTTAAAAGCTAAGGGATAGCCTTGCTTTTATTCTTTAGCAGCTATATTTTAATTAGGTTATAAAAATCCTTTTAAATATAGAAAGTTATTATCCCCTTAAGCTTATCTCCTGTATATCAGTGCATGCTATAAAAGTATTTAATAGTACTCTTGCCTAGTAAGATTATAAATTTATAAAGAAGGCAAATTAGGATTTAATATTTATTAAGTATATATAAAATATCTTTTATATATATAGGGCTCCCTCCTTTAAGTTATAAGGCAGTATAAGAGGGCTTATTATATAGTGGAAATAAGACTCCACTATAACTACTTTTAGGTTCCTATATTACTATATATCTTAGACTCTGCTTATCTAGGACTATAATAGCTTCCTATCTTTAGTATTTAAAAGGATTAGCTTAATCTATAAAAGACCTAGAATTTAGTAAAGTTTCTAGGATTACTTATTTATTATATATAAGGAATAAACTAAGAGTAGTAGAGATTTCTTTAAATACTATAAATAGCTTCTTACTTAGTTAGTAGATAAATTCATGCCAGCAAGTTAAAGCCTACTTATAGGCATATAAAAGTAATAATTAGAGCTAGAAAGAGTATGCCCTATTAAGCCTATATATAACCCCACGCTATAGAGGGCAATATCCGCTTTACTAAGCAAGTATAACATTAATATCAGCATTATTACTGCAATTATCATATCTATTAAATAGGATATATACTTTATAAATATATTTCTTAGTAACTGCTATCGCTAGCTGCCAATATATGTAAATATTAACTGCCTGCTGCTAAACTTCTAAAGTTACCTTAGTAAGAATACCTATAAGGCAAGAAGTAGGCCATGCCTTTCTATTACTATAAAAAAGAAGCCATGTTTATAAGACTTACTAGCTACTATGGTTATACCTAGTCTACTCCTAGCACAATAGATCGGCCACCTTCTAAATATAAATAAGATACTTATATAGAATACAGCCTAGCCTAATTAAAAGAAATTAAATTATATAGAACTTGCGGTTTATTAGTTATTTTACTTTATAATAGCAAATAACATATACTATATAACCTCCCTAAATATATATCCTGTATATGACGGTTGGGTCTAACTGTGTTAAACTAAGCCGTGCTGGGTTTATTGTTGGCAGATTGCGTAGGGCGTAAACTGAGCGTTGTTGAAGTGTTACGTCTCTTAATGGTAGATTTAATGCGTGTTAGGCTTGATTAATATAAAGAAGTTGTATTGATAGCTGGTGAGCTAGAATCTATGAAAGTGCTAAATGAATATGTTCTATATACTTGTGGTGACTCGCCGTAGTGAGTCGGTATTTATGCGTGAGTTGTGAGTCTAATCGTTAGTCCTGTTGAGCGGCTTATGATGGAAATGAGGAGAAAGCGTAAGCCGTTAGTTGATTGGAGGAAATTTATGGGTTCCACGTGACGTAACCGCGAGGATCGTAATACTGCAAATTATATTTAGGCCATTTTTATATTTAAGGCTAAGCAGTTCTAGCACTTAAGGCATCTAACTATATAAAGTATAAAGGCTGCTAGCAAGCTATTCCTCTATCTTAACTACTTGCTTTAGGTATAATATAATAGTATATAAATGCTAAAGGCTATCTTTAGCAAGCCTATTTTTACCTGCAGTATAAGCCTAGATAAGTAATTCTAAATAAGCCAAGTTAAGGCTATTTTTAGGAACCTTAATAAAATTATAGCTGCATTTTAAACTAGCTAAATTATCTTTAATTTTTAAGAAGTTTATATCTGCTTTAATGCTAAATATAAGCTTATTATAAAGGTCTTTTACTTATATAATAAAATAGTCTAGAAGTTTATAAAACTCCCTTATAGTTAACTGTAAAGCCCTATTAAATACTATTTTACTATTACTACTCTAGTAAAATAGAATAGATAGTAGCTTAATATATGCTATATTATAGCTAAAGTCTTAAAGGCTAACTAATTCTGCAAGCAGGGATTATAAACCTAAAACTATATACTTTTCTTTAATTTTATTTAAGGATTTAAACTGCTTTATTTGCTATTATTATAGAATATTAATAAAGAGATATAGATATAATAGTAATACTTATTCTAGAAGTAATATATACTATATATAGATAATTACTAAAAGCTTAAGGCAGAACTACTAAGTAAGTAAGAAATTGCAGCAGTTTACAGAGAATCTAAGAATATTACTAAAGTAAATAAGTAATATAAAGCCTAGTTATCTATCTATAAAAGTCTTAGTATATAGTATAAGATATAGTTATAATAGGAGCTTAAGGAACTTATTAAATAAAGTTTTAATATATTTATCTATTACTTTATTAAATAGCTTTAGGTATAGTTTTTTAGCAATTTTATTAATATTACTATAGTATTTAGAATTATTATAATTATTTTTACTATCTTTATAGTCCTAGTCTTTAATCTTATTATTATTATCTATATTAGCCTTTTCTTTAGTATATCTGCCTTTATATACTAACTTATTTTTCTAAGTATTATAAGTATTATTAATAAATTAATTACTAATAGGAGTAGGGAATGTTTTTATAGTATTTTTATTTCTATTCCTTATTACTACTAGCCACATCCCTTTTAATATATTAATAAGTTTCTAAATACTATAATTCTAAATAATATCTAGTTAAGCTAAGGTTTTTATATCTAGTCTAATACTTATTACCTCTTACTAAGAATTGCTTGGCATTTAGTATATTTAGCAGGCAAAGGCTAAGAATTATTTTTAAACTTTCTTATATTAAAGCTTATTATTCTTCTCTACTATAAGATTAAAGGGGAGTTCTTAATAGCTTTAAAGCTATAAGCTAAGTAGCTAGCAGAGAAGGTTATAACTAATATAGCAAACTATATCTTTATAATAATTAATAATTAAGTTAAATGCCTCTATTATATAAGATATTTTCTATTTATCTTCTTATAAACTTACTAATTTTAAATTACTATTAAGGGTTCTCTGCCTTAAAATATAATTTATAATTAGGGAATAGCAGTTAGGTAATCTAATTAATACCTATAAGATATCTTATTAAGTATTTTTATAAATAGCAGGCTATTAAGTTCTATTTAACTACAAGCTCATAGCTGTAAATATCTTACTTCCTAAATCCTTACTAGTTACATAAGGCTAATTTAAAGCACCTTAGTAACTCTCTTTACATTCTAGAATTTAATATAGATAGGTAGACAATTTAGGGGTAAGATTCTTAAATATTGCCTATAGCTTTATAAGAGCTGCCTTTACTTTTAATTTACCTATCTTCTGCCTCTTACTATTTTAATTAACTTTAAACTATTTATTACCCGATCTAGAAGGGAAAGATTATTAATAGCTAATTCTAGCAATTTATAGTAGTTTAGCAGGAGCTATTAGGCATTTTATTAATAGCCTTCCTTTATATCTTAGATTAATTTACTAATGCTTTTTAGCATAATAAGCTTAAATCTTTTAAACCTAATGCAGAATAATACTATATATTTAATACCTAAGTCTATCCTGCTTTAGTATATTAAGATAAATAATAGGTTTAATTATTAGTAGTAAATATTATAGTTAATTAAGCTAAGACTGGTTTTATAATATATAGGGGAGTTTTTATATTATTTCTGCTAGCTTATATTAGCTCTCTGTATTAATATTATAATGCCGTATTTACAAGTATATAGTAACTTTATTAGTAATATACCTAAACTAATATACCTAGTATATAAGGATTTTATATTAAAGAAGTAAAATAAAAGGGTAAATTATATTAAATAAGCTTAATTTTATAATAGAACTTATAGTCTTAATATAATAGTAATTAAAAAGTTAAAGTGCTATAATTAAAATTCTAACTTCTTAAGAATTACAGTATGCCCCCCCTAAATGCTAATTATAACTAGCTCCTACCTTATATAATATATACTAATATTCCTCGCATATAGCACGCACCTTATTAAATAGCAAGCTTTATAGTTAATTATAAAAATACCTTTACCCCTAGCAAAAACCAATTCTACCCCTAGTCCTAATTATTACACTCCCTATTAAGTAACTTCGGAAATTTAACTCTACCCCCCTACATAAATTAACTCTACCCCCTGCAAAGCAGGGCAAAATAATTAACTTTACTAAAGTTGATTTTAGTATATAGGACTAGGCCTCCGCACGATATATATAACACACCAACTTGGTCCATATAGCCATGTAATGCACCTACGTGTCGTCCTCTATTCGGTTATTAAATAGCCGCCTTGGCTTCTTATCTACTTCTTTCCGCTGCGCCTCGAATAATGCCTGGCTGCCAACCTGCGCCGGCGTGGCTATAGCGCGGGCTCGGTTTATTACTTGTAATAAACTATCTTATATTAACTGTAATATATACTTATACTTACTTACCGGATCGGTTAACTGCTATATGGTTTTTAGATTAAATCCTTCTAAATAGGTTGCCTACCTAATATGCTCTAACTATATATTAGTATCTATCCTTATATTGGCTGCTTTAATCTTTTCCTTATTCTCTATTTTAAATCGGCGCTACTACTGCTCTATTACCTGGTTTATCTGGTTGATGATGGCTGCCTCCTCGGGCGCTGCTTGGCTGGCTTGTTTACCGAACCTGACCTCGAACTAACTGCTACCTGGCCTGTTACTGAATAACCGTTAATACTAGACCCTGACATGCTATGGTATCTGCTGTGCCTCTATGGCTTGCTTCTAGGCACTCCCCCACCTCCCTCGGGGATTGATCTACCTGTGCTCTTTGCGGTAATGCTGTTGCATACCTTGCACTATACTAACCGCAAATAAACATCCCCCTTGCTATATCTAAGCTTCTGGCTTGGCAGGTGGATGAATGGTATAGGGTTAATTGTTAGTGGTAGTAGTGGCTATATTGCTAAATTGCTTTATTTCTGGATAATATTGGGGTTATATTAGATTGTTGCTATAATCTGGCTTCTTTCTGCTGCCTGTATTAACTTATAATATCTCTTTATATACTGCAGCACTTCTTTACCAATATATACATACCGGCATCCTTTATAAATAATAAATAAAAACTTAAGCAATTTTATAAATAGACTTATATTATTTATAATTAATATTATTAGCTTATAACTATTAAATGCTAATAAATTAATTATTAGTTACTTTGTTTTAATAACTATTAATTATTATTTATATTTATTAATATACTTACTTTTATAATTATTATAGCTTAAACCTTAATCTTAACTTAGTTATATATATTACTATAGGTTAATACTTATTATAGACTAATAAACTATAATAATATTAATATAATATATAGTTATACTTATTATTATAACTTAGTTATCCTTATAAATTGCTTTAGCTTAACTCTTATTTTCTGCTTATATTTCTATTATACTCCCTTATACCTAGGCATACTAGAATGCATAAACTAATTTAGGGTAAATAATTTGCCAATTCCTCTCTACTTTTAATAATACTAAATGCAATTAACTAAGTTTTAAACTAATTATAATATTGCAGTACTTGGTTTTTATATCTTAAAATTAAAATGCAATATATACTAGTAATTATAAATTAATATATTACCTTTAAAGTTATTTTTTCTAACTTTTAATAATAGCGACCTGTATCTGTTAGGCGTAATGGATTTAGGTCCTTATCTTTATTAGCGTGGTTTTATTTTATATATATTTTCTATTAGATTTAGATCTGTATTTGCCTTATAGCTAGGATAGGCTTATTAAGATAAATAATATATATAAGTATTATAATATCTTAATAGCTACTTAGCTTAATAGCTAGTTATATATTATAAAGAATATTATTAATAATAAATAGCCTTTTTATTTTAGCTAATAATAAAGGTTTTATAAGTAAAGCCTATAATAGATTTATTTTACTTTAAACCCTTTAAGTAATAAATTTAAGGATAGTAATATAGTATTAAAATAATTAATAAAGCTTAAGTATTCCTATATAAACCATTATATACTTATAACTAATAATAAAAGAAATCTATTATAGTTATAAGCTTATAAAGTTACTTTATTAAAAGAGTTATTTAAAAAGTAAATATAAGGCTATTATATTTAATTATTTAATATATTTATATTTTATAACTATAATAATAGTATTATAAATAATATTATATAGCTTTATCCTTAAGCTTTATTAAATTTATATAATAACTAAGTAAGGTATTATAACCCCTATACCTATATTATATAGCCCCTATAATTTTTACTAATTATTATAAGATTACTTCTCCTAATAATAATCCTCTTCTATTAGAGTACTTAAATTATAATGCCTTAAGACTACATTACTATAGATTATAACTAATCCCTAAAGATCTAACCTTTAGATTACTTATATTCTCTATTAAGCTATAAGGCTACCTTTAATATATAAATTATATTTAATAGCACTTTTATAAATCTAGCTTATTAGCTATTAATAAGACTTCTTTACCTTAATAAGCTTAATTTATACTATTAACTATTAAGAGATATAATACTTAGCTATTGCTTAGTATAACGCCCTATAACTCTATAAATATAAAACCTAGTACAGACTAGTTTACTTGTTTGGAAACCCTAACCGTTATACTAATTATCTTTAGCGGGAGATGTAGTGA
>JAAIJJ010002046.1:0-31700 GCA_020976545.1 Fusarium sp. Barmshour
GCGTGGCTATCCAGCACTGGTCCACCAGCGCAGCGGCCGCGAACTTTGATCCTTGCCCCGACAGTCTCTATGGAAACCCTCAGTGTTGTTCCATCGATGTTGGTGGCGTTGCAGACATTGAATGCGATTCACGTGAGTACCTCCGTCATATCATAAGACAGATCTTAGCTAACAGGATCAATAGCCACCGAGTCTCCTACCGATGCCGACAACTTCCAAGCCATCTGCGCTGCCAGTGGTCAACGAGCTCGATGCTGTGTCCTTCCTGTGGTAAGTCCTACTCTTGGACAGGAAAGAATAGATACTAACTCATTTCGTGCTGTAGCTTGGTCAAGCTCTCGTTTGCTTGACTCCCGTCGGCGTCTCCAATTAGAAGGATACACTTTAAGCATCAAGGCCCCAGCATCAAGTAGTGCTATTCGTGGTCATTGGGTAGGAAAGTTGGCTGCATGGAATCGAAACTGTGGGTCTTGGTTGGCAGCTGTTTCTTGGCGGTTATAGCCTGTATTGGAAGTGATACTGAGAACTGACGATTGGCTTTAATTCATGTACCTAACTATGCCTACTATATCTCAGTGGTGCCCTTTATACCAGTGTTAGGGGGGTATGAAGTGGTCGTATTTTTGTTTTATTGCCTGCTTTTTACTGTTGAACTTCGAAATGGAACAAGGAAGCGCCATCTCTCAGCCAGAGCAACTCCAAGCCCACGTGGGTAAATTCTCCCTTGTAGACGTAGGAAAGCAGGCAGCACTGTGTTCGACTTGTCACTTTGATAGTCTTACAATTTGCAATACCAGCAAGTAAGGCCCCACAAGAGGCTGAAATGCATATGAACCAAAGAAGATGCGGCACAGGCTATTGACCAGCCACAAATGTGATAGCAAGAGACAACGGAATGCTTTGTGCAGTAACGAGGCTCAGCGCCCCATCGTCCTTGAGAAGATATAATGTATCATTGGTCGAGTGCCAGGATGTATATCCATTTTTAGTGCTACCAACTGCTTCGTGTAACACGGACTTGTCAGCAGCCCCAAACCACTCGTCCCAACCAACAGCTGTTGATAAGAACCTGCCAGAGCCTTGCGATGATAAAGTTGGTGGGTTTTTAATTCTGCCTCTGTTATCCGCAGATCTAGCAATAGTGTAAGTAGAGTAAACCCTTTATCGCGGTTGTCGTTCAACCAGCTCTGTATTCTTTTTCTTCCCTTCTATAAAGCGTCGTGTTGTAGAGCACCATACCCATATGTATGGTTCACTCCAGTTGTCCTTATCGGCGGATTGATTGCGACAGGACTTATCGCTTTCCTCAGTGTAGCTACTCTAGGCCACGAGACTGTCTCTACGGCTACTTCCTACCCCAACGTAACCAGCGAGAATCGCGATCCCTTCTCCAACTGGCCTTCCTTTCTCACAGCGAATACAAAGTCTATTTGTTCCACAACCACAATCCCCATTGGCACTGGCTTCTACACCAATAACACAGCCCTCAAGTATACAATCACCAAGATCTGGCGAGGCGATAATCCCAACTCTCCAGATGAACTGTTAGGGTCGTTGCCATACCTCAGCAACCCCCTTGAAAACTGCGCTGTGAGTGGCATCACCATTGGGTTCGGGGCTTTAGAGCGGAGTTCCTGGGAGATCTCACAACAGCAATGGAGTGCAAAATTAAAAATCGTCCATCTCCTATCAGGTTAACACGCCTGGCGGTAGGACTACTCTCAATATGACAACAACGTACAACTATAACGGCATCGAATATGATGAAAGGTCTTCATTTCCAGGTCGCAATGAGACTACCAAGGCTAGCCTTTGGTGGGGAGAGCCTATGCTTGCACGGTATTCTATCGCCCTCACGAACGACATGCACTTCGCTAGTGAAAGTTTCTTCAAGGGATTTCAAAATGCGAATATCATAAACCGTCCTCCAATTTACCAGGGCAATATTTTCTTCGCCAAAAGAAAGACAACTGTGCCCTCGGTACAAGATATCAAAGCTCTTGACATCTTTCAAGTCAGCTGTTTCTTCGTCACATTTAGCAGTAATGGAGTCTCACCCGCCATTTACTTCTGCGACACCAACGAGATGGAGAAACTATCTCGAGCCAACGAAAGCGATTCTTACAGGCCCCTCCCTGGTATTTGGATCTCGGCTGATATGTTGGCCGGACAGACTCTGGACCTAACATTCTCGACAACGTTGAGCTCTGGACGCAGTCCACGAGCAGCTATGAAGTTATCCGAGATCGTAATTATACTTGGGGCAACCATCTCAAAGTCGATGGGGCGTTTGGGCTAGCCGATCGTGCATTCACCGGAGAGGACAGTTCTGCGAGGAATCTCAGAATCAATCCATCCGTCATCTCCACAACACTCGTTTGTCAGATCCCTCGCCTGAAGAGTACACCGTCCCTGGTTGCGTCCGTCATTATAAACACTCTTGTTATTCTGTCAACCTTGTGGAAATTGTACAAGTTCATCATTGATGCTCTTCTCCCAAGAAGACATCCGGAGATGATGAACTGTGCTGGATACACTGCAACGATGCCAAAGGAAGCAGAAGGTGGAGTTGCATATTCTTCTAGACAATCACCCCCAGAGCATAGGAATGCCGAGTCGGGTCAAATCGCGTTACTCTTCTATACGACAAGAGGAAGATCTCTAGACTATACTAGGGATTTAAGGATAAAGATTGGCGCCAAGACCGCGCTTTTGTCTTGGTATAGGTAGCAGGCCACATGGCGAGAGGCGGGTCTTTATCCTAAATAGGCATCTCGCGAAATCCCTAGTGGGTCGTGTGATTTATCCATGAGATATTTATAATAAGCTTAAGATGAAACTGGTAGTTAATCGACACGATAGCTTGGCACAGCCTTGGCCCTGAGTCGCTTAGAAAAACATGAAATATGACTGGTGGTCTTGTTGATTATCTGTGCCAGCTAGCTAGATTGGCTATCTATGTGCCTGTGCATCTTGCTCCTTGGCCCGATAATTCTGGGGAACCTTTGCCTTCCTTGCTAACTCTAAGTGGCTATGATGTACATCGTTCAAGGGGTTATCTGACATCTCAATGGTCAGCGACGCTGCATGTTTGATTCCAATCGTCACTGTGAATATCCAGGGTAGTATTGGTATCCATAGTACTAACTTGGCCCGGATCAAATTGAGGACCTTATCGCACAACTCGTTGATTGAATAAGCTGCCAAGGACAAAAGGTCCAGCTTCCAAGAACAAAATATCTAGCTTCCAATCCAGGGAAGGATCGACAATAGTTTCCCAACTCTTGACTTTGACCTTGAAACTAAGTATAAAGAGTCCCTCTGACTCTTGTAATATTCGCTCTGTAGTTTCTTGCTCATTGCCGCTTTGAAACCTTCTCGATCTGTCAATATGAAGGCCAGTATCGCCTCCATCCTACTAGCCACCCTAGCGGGCTCTGCCGTCGCACAGACGCAGAGGATCAACACGGCCAAGTACAATGAGGAGTACCTCCGTGCCAAAAGTGCGCCTCATGCCATTGGTATGGGAGAGCTTCGCCAGCGCAAGATGGCTCTCCATGAGAGCGAGGCCGCGGCTGGCGTCTTTGACAAAGATCGCTACAAGGTACTTGGTTCTGGCACGCCTTGTTCTGACGGCAAGGCGGGAGGTTATTCTTGTAACAAGATCGACCTCTTGGGCTTCCTGCGCCACCAGGACATGGGCAGTCGTACACGCGTCGGTAATGATGTCTGGGGTATGTTATGTCCCAGAGCAACTGTTAATTCGTGAAGGTTAGTTATGCTAACTTATCTCCCCCGTCAGGTTGGACACATGCCTCGAGTGGTCGCGAGTTTGCTCTTCTAGGGCAGTCAGACGGCACGGCCTTTGCAGAAGTTCACCCCGACGGTAGCCTGACCTATGTCGGTCGCCTTCCAACCCAGACCGTCGCTTCTTCGTGGCGTGACATCAAGGTCATCGGCAACTACGCCTACATTGGCTCTGAGGCGGCTGGCCACGGTCTACAGATCTTTGACCTCACCAAGCTCCTCAACACTGATAAGAAGAACCCTCCTACCTTCAGTATAAGGAGCGACCTGGCGGCGCACTTCAGCGCTTTCGGCAACAGCCACAACATCGTCGCCAACGAGGAGACAGCCCTCATTGCAGCTGTCGGTACAGCCTACGATCTCAAGTGTCGCGCCGGGCTCTGGATGGTCGACGTCTCGAACCCAAAGCGACCTCAGGATGCTGGCTGTGTTGCCTCGGACGGCTACGTGCACGACGCGCAGTGCGTTATATACCGGGGTCCCCAAAAAGCTTTCCAGGGTCGTGAGATCTGCTTCAACTACAATGAAGATGCGCTCACTATCGTTGACATCTCCCGCCGCACTATGCCACGCCAGATCTCGCGCACCACATACAACGGCGCCACATATACCCACCAGGGTTGGTTGACCGAGGATCACAAGTATCTCCTGTTGGACGACGAGCTGGATGAGCAAGAAAAGACTGGTCCTGCAGCTGACCAGCACACCACGACATACATTGTTGATATCCAAGACCTGGAGTATCCCGTCTTCCGTGGTGTATACAAGAGCCCTGTTCGCGCCATCGATCACAATCAGTATGTTGTTGGTGGCGTGTCATACCAGGCAAACTATGGATCTGGTCTACGCATGGTAAATGTGTCTTCAATTGCTCAAGATGACACTGGCGCTCTGTTTGAGGAGATTGGTTTCTTTGACGTTCATCCTGAGGATGATGCAGTTGGTGGTGAGGCACAGTTCTATGGTGCTTGGTCTGTTTACCCTTACTTCCAGAGTGGGAACATTCTAGTTAGCTCCATTGAGCGGGGCCTGTTTTCCCTTCGATATACTGGTTAATTTACTTGGCCACAGTTCATAGAATACCATATACATATATATATATAGTATTAATGTCTCAATCTTGTTACAAGCTATGCAAAGTGATAATTTACTTGTCTACATTCTCCTATTAAAGAGTTATAGGCACAGCGGTGCTAAAGACCTTTTAGTGCCGTACATAGTTCCTCTCCTCGTTCTATTATCGACGCTCTTATAGATAGAGCCAGAAACATCCAGCCCTCGTGGATTACCAAGTCGGGAGTAGTGAGTCCTTGGCCTGCTCTCTACCTACGTGTTATTATAGCCAAAGCAGCAAGCGATCTAATAAAGCAGGGTCAATGGTACAACACACCTGTTGAGCAACGCGCGCGGTTCAACTTGCCGAACACCCCTGACCACGCCGGATCTTTTCCCTTTTCTCCACACTAGCTATCAAATACAACTTCTGTCAGTTGACCGGCTCTACCATCAACTCTTCTTTTGGATAATCCCATTAGCCATCTTTTTATCCGAGGTAGTACAAGACCTAACTTTCCCTTATTCTATCTGAGTATACGCATATAAGGTTAGTGAGCACTTGCCACTTATCCAATGAATCATTGATATAGACGGATCAATACTTACCCCCGAGCTTGCGACGAGTATTTAAATCGGGAGTATGATCACTTACCCCACTAGTTTAATTCAATGCGGGGTCCCCAGAATTTGGTTCCAACCCCAGAACTTCCAAAAGCAGGCAAAAGACAGGGAGGGGCTAGCCGAATGTGATCTAAGACTGAATACGGAAATTAAGCCCACGATACGAGAGGGCTGGGCAGGGGTAAACTCTTAGCCATCCACGCTCCTGGCGTCGGTTAGAGCAAAACAAGACCCTTGGCATTACCCCAGCGTATGCGGGGGTCTCTGAATCTCGACCTTTCTAGTGCTACCATGACCCTTCTGCTCCATGTCCCCGCACAAGTTAGAGTACGCCCTAAGTCGCGCCAGTGAACAGTACGGCCAGGGATAGGATAAACTTTCAAGCGCAGGCGTCGCTGTAATTGGTTCAAGGCCATTGGACCAGACGTGTATATATATTAAAGCTGTCTCTTGCCCTTGCTTAGTCGACCCCAGATCTCAAGTCCTCCACAGACAACTTCACTGGCCGACCGACCCCTTGTGCTGGCTGTAGCACTAGGACAATCATCATGGGTATTTCCATCAACAATATCTTCGCCGTCAATGAGGACCGGCCGACTCCAAAGGTCGTTTACAATTGGCGCGTCTACACTTGCGCTGCCATCGCCTCTTTCGCATCATGCATGATCGGCTATGATTCCGCCTTTATCGGCACCACGATCGCGCTGCCGTCCTTTACCGAGGAATTCGATTTTGCATCTTACGAACCCAACGATCTTGCTCTTCTCAAATCCAACATTGTCTCCGTCTATCAAGCAGGCGCTTTCTTTGGCAGTTTGTTCGCCTATATCACCTCCTATTTCATCGGGCGACGTTACTCCCTGATTGCTTTCAGCTTTGTGTTCATGGTTGGCGCCGGCATGATGCTTGGCGCTAATGCTGAGCGTGGCCTGGGACTAATTATTGGCGGCCGTGTTCTCGCTGGTGTTGGAGTTGGCGCTTGCTCTAACATGGTCCCGATCTACTGCTCCGAGCTGTCTCCTCCTGCTATTCGAGGTCGCCTCGTTGGTATCTACGAACTTGGTTGGCAGATTGGCGGCCTTGTCGGGTTCTGGATCAATTATGGGTTGGCTGAGACGATGGCCCCTAGCCACAAGCAGTGGATTATTCCTTTTGCTGTCCAGCTCATCCCCGCAGGCATGCTGCTCTTCGGTGCCTTCTGGATCAGGGAGTCGCCTCGTTGGCTATTCTCCAAGGGCCGCCGTGAGGAAGCCATGAAGAACCTATGCTGGGTGAGGCAGCTGCCGGCTAATGACCTTTATCTCGTCGAAGAGGTTAGCTACATTGACCAGGAACTCGATCGCTACAACAAAGAAGTCGGACCCGGTTTCTGGAAGCCATTCACTGCGCTCAAGAGCCGCAAGGTTCAATGGCGCTTCTTCCTCGGCGGCATGATGTTCCTCTGGCAGAACGGCTCCGGCATCAACGCCATCAACTATTACAGCCCTACTGTGTTCAAGAGTATCGGCATCCAAGGCACTAATACCTCGTTCTTGACCACCGGTATTTTCGGCGTGGTTAAAACGAGCGTTACTATCATCTTTATTCTGTTTCTGATCGAGACCGTGGGACGCAGGAAGTTGTTGATTATTGGATCAGTCGGTGGTTCCCTCTGCATGTGGTTTATCGGAAGCTATATCAAGATTGCAGACCCGGCTGCCAAGGTGGCTGCTGCTGCGGCCACCGGAGCTGAGGCTCCGTCAATGTCGAGCGGTGGAATCGCCGCGGTGTTCTTCTTCTACCTCTGGACTGTCTTTTACTCCCCTACGTGGAATCCGATCCCCTGGGTGCTCAACTCTGAGATGTTTAACGAGAATTCCAGGTACGTTCTTGAGTCGTCCCTCTATCGAGATACATTGCTAACATGCTGCAGATCACTCGGTCAAGCTTCCGCTGCTGCCAACAACTGGTTCTGGAACTTCATTGTCTCTCGCTTTACCCCGCAAATGTTTATCAAGATGGGCTATGGCGTCTACTTCTTTTTCGCGTCGCTTATGATCCTCTCCGCTATCTTCGTCTTCTTCTTCATTCCTGAGACCAAGGGCCTGCCGCTTGACACGATGGATCGTCTCTTTGAAATCAAGCCCGTGTGGAAGGCCCATGGCCAACTGTCTGAGGAACTGAGGCTACAGGAGGAGGAATTTCGACGTAATGCGGAGGGTGCCGACCTTAGTGCTGAGAAGACTCTAGCTATTGCTGAAGAAAGTGAGCGGGTTTGAAGTTATTGATATAATAGCGCTTTATGTTGTCAGGGGTTGTACTAGGTCTTAATTCACGATTCAAATCAACTACCGAGACTTCTTGGATGAACAGCGAGACTTTGTGTCCTTTTGGCTTCTAAGCAGTACGTCAGAAGGGAACGAGGCCACAAGTTACAACCCGTAATCAAACCTATCTAGAAGAATATCATACATTGACCAGAATTCTCTTCGATGCTATATCTCAAACGGTTACCTTGTTTGAAGGGTTCTCCACAGCACTGCCTTTATCAACCGCGTTCTGTGATAAACTATTCTTCTTTCCAGCAGGGGCATTAGACTCCTCATCGATTAACACGGCCCTCAACCTTCCAAATTGTCAAAACGGCCGGCAACACGCTGATGGTCCAGAAGACAACGTTGATAACGGTTGTATAAAAAAGGCGAAGATTTGCTACTCAAGTCACTATCTATCCTTATCCCAGTGACCCCTCTGCCAGAGTTGGCCCTCTATTTAGCTCCTGGTAAAGCTATCAAAAAGGTCACTTCTTAAAATACTTGGTTGCCGTTATGCGCAAGGCGGTTACTACTGCAACGCACATCCTTAATTACACCACCCAAACTTGCGCCAAGAATTCGCTCCTTAACAGCCTCAGAACCCCTCAGATTCTCACTGGATATGAAATATGCAGCTAGACCTGCAACATGTGGTGCTGCCGCACTCGTACCAGAGGCATACCTTGTTTCAGTTTCTTTATTGTTCCAGGCGCTAGCAATGTTAGCACCTGGTGCAAAGATATCAACACAGGGACCGTAGTTGGAGCAAGGAGTGCGACAGTCATCTGGACCACTTGCGGCTACTGTGATAGCGGATGGGGCAGAGGCAGGGGAGCGGAACATGGCGAAGTCAGCGTCGTTACCAGCTGAAACAACCACAGTAATGCCTGCATCAGTAGCAGCCTGTACCGCATCGTTAACATAGAGGCTTTGAGGACCGCCTGCAGATATATTGATAACGCTCCTGTCAGAAATACCCCTCGCCTTGGCGTCACGGATAGCCCAGTATATGCCCTGCCAGAGCCACCACATGTTACTTCTGCCGCTTTTGCTAATCACCTTGACAGAAATCATGGTGCAGTTCTTAGCCACCCCGTAAGTTTTGCCCCCGATAATCGCTGCGACATAAGTGCCATGATCGAGTTCATCATCGTCGATAGACCCAGGGACGAAGTTTGCTCCCCGGAAGGCTCGGCCTGAGAATTCAGGATGCGAAAGGTTAATGCCTGAATCGATCACATACACATATGCGCCAAAGCCTGCGGTTGTATCGTAGCAGTATCGACGGGGACTACCATTTTTGGCATTGCACGAGGAGATACGTGCGAGATTCCAGGGAGGATTGACCTGCAATCTGTATCTACGCGGATGTTCAGGGCGGTCAGTAAAGAGGTCTGGTGTCTCGGGATGCTGTGTTGAGCGCAGCACCTTTCTCGATATATGTGACCTGTCCTCTCTTAGCACATGGTCCAGAGCTTACTGTGGATAGACTTACCATCTCAGTGGTACTGACGCCCTCAAGCTCCGGAGAGAAGATCTTATTAACATAGCCTTGGAAGCCAGCCGAGTTGGTACGATTCGGAGTACCATGCTTTTTGTTGATCTTGGATCTCCTACTTCTCGTCTTAGAGGGTGCATTGGACTTGTGTATAACGATGGAGCTTTGGGGAAAACGTCAGGACGGCTTCTTATACACCAAGAACATCCATAAGGTTGACGGTTGTTGAGTTATCACGAAGTTACCTGAAGCAAGCTTTGGGGATTTTATCTTTATTGAATGGCTTATACATATAATTTGACTATCAGAAGCAGGTACTGTTTGCTGTGAAGTACTGTCATAGTATCGCGTGAAATTATTAACTTTTATTTGTGAACCTTGTCAGATGACTCATCCACAAAGACCAAGGGAATATACATAAGGTTAAAACATAACTTTAAACTGAACCTTTGGGTGGCCAACTCCACAAAGCCTTTAAACCGCTCTATTATGTCTCAACTTGTAACTAGGTTCCCGAAGGTCAACATAGACCAAGTCAAAAAGGTGGGAAGGCTTATCGGCTTGCAAATATTGGCTGGCACAATTCAGATAGAGATACTCTACAATTAAGCCTCGGTCATGAACGAGATCCAATAAAGATCATGGGAATTATGAGTAACCCGAGCGAGGTCGAGGTTATCTGTCTTACAAGTCCCGACCAAGGTCGGAGCGGACGTGTATCACTATGTGTAATAGCAATGACTGGAGGATTAACTGGCTCAGTATTGAAACTGACCTCATCGGACATTGTTCATGTCGCTGTGTGAAGCAATTAGCTCTCCAGTGTAGATTCAAGCCTGACTAATCTACAAGCCATAGCACTAGACCCATCGGAGTTCCTCCGCACAGATAAATAGCGTACCCCAAAGCGTCTCAAACACCGAATCTATAAAAGATTCCAACAGGATCTCACGGTCATCATTTCCGGGCAAGCTCTGCATATCCTCCAACAAAATGAATTTTTATCCACCACCTCCTGTGATCAAAGCAGAGATTTATCTCCACATCCCAGACGACAAGCGCTGCTTAGGCCAAGAGTCAGAATGGCGCGGGGGCTTTGCGGGGTCGTTCCAGCACATCTTCCTTGAAGGTCCAGTTGTCGATAGCGCTGGGAATCTCTATGTCGTGGACATTCCTTATGGCCGTATTCTCAAGATTGATCACCAGAAGGATGTTACCGTTGCTTGTTCTTGGGATGGCGAGCCGAATGGTCTCGTGGGGACTGTTCATGGAGATTTGTTGGTGGCAGACTACAAGCAGGTATGACATTGCTTAGGGCTGGCGTTACCCGTGAGGCTAATTGGGACAGGGCATACTATCGTTTGATCCCGAGACAGGGAAGATAGGTCCAAAGTTGACGAGGAAGAACCTTGAGAGATTTAAAGGCCCGAATGACTTGATTGTCGATTCAAAGGGAAATCTCTACTTCACAGACCAAGGTCAAACCGGAATGACTGATCCAACAGGCCGTGTCTACCGTTTATCACCTGATGGAAGACTCGATACCCTCCTTGACAACGGCCCCTCACCCAATGGTCTCGTGCTCTCACGAGACGAGCGCTTTCTCTACGTCGCCATGACAAGAGCAAACCAAGTCTGGCGCCTACCCTTACACGCAGACGGCACTACTTCCAAAGTTGGGGTGTTCTTCCAGTCTTTTGGGAACGCGGGTCCCGATGGTCTGGCCCTAGACGAAGAAGGGAATTTGTTCATCTGCCATCCAAGTCTTGGTTCAATCTTTGTGGTCGATACTCACGGTGTGCCTAAGGCTCGAATTGTTAGTGGATCATCGGGAATCAATCTGACAAATTGCTGTTTTGGAGGACCGGAGCATAAGACTTTATTCATCACTGATAGTTTGGAGGGGAATATTCAGACGGTTGAGTGGCATTGTCGGGGAGCTGTGGCTGCGCCGTCACTGAAACAAAGCAAGTAGCAGTAAATAACGATAATTTTAAACTTTAACCGCATTACATCTTGCTGGTAAACACCATCATATGAGTTGATAAGCCGTAACTCTTATGTCATGAATCCAAGGAGGTAGAAAAACATCCAACTGGCTATTTTCCTTTGATCTCATTGCTCTTTGTTAAGTTACAGCTTCAAGTTCGGATCAACCCATTAGGTGACCATCTCCAGGGCTCATTTGGGAGCCTACACGTTGGTCCCATAACATCATCACTGTAAATATCTGTGCCAGTTCGCCTACATCGCGCCAGAACTCCATCTCTGACAACGCTGACCGAAACCCATCAATGCGCCCTTTTCTCAAGGCGTTCCCGGATGTAACACAGCCATTGACTCGTGACGAGGGGTAACTCAGCTTCGTCAGCAAGTTCCTCAAATCTACGCTCCGAAACCACCCCGGGCCCAGCCCGATAACACTAGGACATCCTCCGATGACAACACTTTCGCCTCCACGCTAAATCAGGGGCCCACTCCGAGTTCTGGGGAAGCTGATCGAATTTGGAACTGGGGATCTCGGGGAACCAAGATCATCCCCGCCTTTTCTCCGCGACGAGAGCGTTGCATTTTTCTCCACGCTTGGAGTCGGCGACCCCTTTGACTCTCTGAGGAAGGTTTTCCGTGAAGCTGGGCAGGATATATTGCACCCCCTTTCTCCTCTGCACGATCCTTTTTCTTCAGCTTCAAGCTCTATCTTCCTCCCTTCCATTATTCGTACCCTCCCCAGTGGCAACAATCACATTTCATTCAAGATGGCAAGACCAAATATGATCAAGGCCACTAGACGGGCCATCAAAGACAGTCCTAAGGAGATCTTCAACTGGTATCTTCTCATGTGTACCTGCATTTGGAGTTTCTCTGGTGTCGCCAAGGGTTTCGATGAAGGTTAGTCTCGCACCCGTCTACCGCCAACTTGAACTAACCACTCGGCATTTGTATAGGAAACATCGCTTCCCTAGTCATCATGGAAGTCTTCAAAGAACGTTTCGGAATCGATAAACAGACCGATCATCAATATGCAAACACCAAAGGCTGGATTGTCGCTATCGCTACGGCTGGTGCGGTGTTTGGGTGTTTGGGTTGTGTTTGGCTTACCCAGCGTCTTGGACGAACACGTACCTTTCAGTTCTTCACTGTTGTTTATATGGCTGGTATCTTTGGTCAGACGTTCAGTAGTGGAAACCTTGGAGCTCTTTATGCGACTCGCGTCATTTCTGGTATTGGCATTGGTGCGACGACCGTTCTGCCTTCGGTCTATATTGCAGAGGTATGATCTGCCCCGACACTCTTCACTGGCTTGAGACTAACGTAAGACTCTTTAGATCTCGCCTCAGCCCATCCGAGGTCTCTTGACCCTCCAATACACCTGCTGTCAACAGCTCGGCGTCGTCTTCGGCTTCTTCTTCAACTACGGTGTCACCAAATACCACGCCGGCACGAACCTCCAATGGCAGCTCCCCACAGCACTCCAGCTCATTCCCGCTCTCATCTGGGGTGCCGGCACATTTTTTACACCCGAGACTCCTCGTTTCTTGCTCAGTCAGAACAAGAGAACAGAGGCGCTCGCGACCCTATCTCGCTTCCGAGGACTCCCGGAAGATCACCCTTATGTTCAATCTGAGTTCCAAGGCATTGAGAGTCAGCTAAATCATGAGATTGAGATTGTTTCTGGTGCCAATACTTGGGACTTGATCAAGGAGACTTTCACAGACATCTCCAACCGACGACGCTTTGTTCTCATGTTTGCTTGCCACGTCTTTGGACAGTGGTCCGGTGCCAATGCCATCACTCAGTATAGTCCTACTATCTTTGGATATCTCGGTATTGAAGGCACTGAAGCACGCTTCCTGGCAACTGGTTGCTACGCCATCTTGAAGTTTGTGTCTGTGCTCATTTTCTCAGTCTTTGTCATCGACTTTATTGGCCGCCGTCGATCTCTCATGACTGGTATCACCATGCAGATCTTCACTCTAGCTTTCGTTGGAGCTTACCTCAAAGTCACCAATGGCTGGACTCCCGAGAAGATTGAGGCAAGCTCGTCGGCCATGGCTGCCAGTCGCGCAGCTATTGCAGCCATTTACATCCACGCCATCGCTTGGTCCATCGGCTGGTTCTCTATTCCCTACCTTGTCTCAGCCGAAGTCTTCCCTCTCCGAATTCGTTCCATCAACGTCTCTATTCTCATGGCTGTTCATTGGGCCATGTACTTCGGTTGCTCACGTGCTATGCCTTCTCTTCTGGCAGCGACTCAACGTTATGGCGCTTTCATGTTCTTCCTTAGCATTTGCACTATCTCTCTTGTTTATGTTTACTTTGCTATGCCTGAGACCTCTGGTCGATCTTTGGAGAGCATGGATAAATTGTTTGAGAGACCTTGGTACACGGTGCATAAGATTGCCTACCCTACTGCTGATGATCTGAAGCCAGCGGCACGAGAGATTATTGAGCCTGAGATGAAGGATCAAGAGTCGGTGGTCTCTAAACATGTTGAGAACAAGTATTAAGTGTCCAAAATGAAAGATTTTTGGGGTTGTGTAGTTAGAATGAATGAGGCTTTCAGGTTGATGATACTGTCAATAAGGGACATTACTAGTCACGGCAGCAATACATGCGTGTTTTAGAAGACATCAAAACGAGACCTATTCCTATTCTGGTCAGCAATTTACGGGGCACTGCACGTGATATATCCCCTCTATTTCCGTAGCCTTCTCATAATTGGAGCATTTATACCAAGCTGCTCCCCAGATTTGTCCTCCAACAACCCCAGCTTTGGTTTAAACCAATCACGTAGAGAAGAGGATGTCGCGTCTCCCAAGACTACCAGCGTGTCAATCTTGCGCCCAGAAGAAGACAAAGGTCAGACTTAGTAGATATATGTTCAATTGAGACGCTGACGGAGGTATCTTAGTGTGACAATAATCGGCCAAGCTGCTCTCTTTGTACACGAAATGGCCTGGAATGTCTTGTCTCGTGCACTGACTCCGACACTAATGGCCAGTTGTCGAGAGCGTGGGTCTCTTCCAATGCCTCGTCTTACCCATTCTGACAATACCGCACAACAGAATGATCGATGAGCTCGAGAAAAAAGAGCAAGAATTATCCAATAGACTTCAAGAACTAGAGTCAAGCGCAGCCCCCGACCTAAGCACCGTGGATACCTCAAGTCCAGATGACAGGCATACCGTGAGATCTATAGCAGCGTCTTCGCCTGCTACACGCGAGGGAGCAAGCTTGAGGTTTGTGTTCATGGTGATGATGAGCTAGGACCGACTCGGCTAACATATGTTGATAGCTTCATCGCGCACCTGTTCTCTGACGCGAATTGGAGAAAGTCACATGCCACATTGCTGAGAACATTGGCAGATGCACCTGGTGCCGATGAAGTCTCGATAGCTCCGTGCTCTTTGCCATCCGCAGTAGAGGCACAGATGCTCTTTGACAAATAGTCAGTTAAAGCTATCCGATATCTAACCTTCAACTAATGGTATTGAAGCTTGAGTTGGGCGCACATACAGAACCCATTTCTCCTCCGTAGAAGTGTCTGGGCACTGCATCAGCGTCTCTTCAATGGCCAGAGCACTCCCAGCAAAGCATCAAGCCATGACTTATTCAGAGCATTCATGATTTGTGCCACTGGGGCAGTTCTGCCATATCGGAATAAGCTTCATCATCGCCATCCAGAAGCATACTATAATGCAGCTTTACAGTATCTCGGTCCCGATTTTCTTACGCGGGGACTGGACTCTGTTCAAGATTTGTTGCTAATATGTAGATTTGGCATCTACCATCCGATTGGTTTGTGAAGCCTGACCTCAACCATCAACGCCATGCTGATCACCCGATAGGTACTTCCATTTGGGACGTTGTTCGGCTTTGCGGACGTCTCTGCATCGAACTTGGTCTTCATAACGGTACCGATATCCGAGGCGACCTACTACAAACACAGCTCAGAAGGAGATTATTCTGGCAGTTCTATCTGATCGATCGCTACAGTTCAACAACTCTGGATCGTCCATTCTTGATCGACGATGCGGACATCGAGACAAAATTTCCAGTTGAAGTCAGCGATGAAGAACTCGAAGCAGCCAGCCACGATGCTCAAAGCCTCGACTCCTTCAGCTTCAATCGCGAGCCCAACGTGCAGAATGAAATGACTGTATTCTTTATCTCTGTACGACTGAGACAGATATCGTCTCATATACAAACGGAGTTTTCGAAGCTAAGGCGGAAGATCTCTAATACCAGGTCAAAGCACTTGCTCGCCGGCCATGTCCATGTTGTCATGACGAAACTGTTGAAAGAGCTGAAAGAGTGGAGGAACAGCAACCCTATCATACAAGAACCGAGTTGTCTGTATGAGACGCAAGAATGGTATGACTTGCTACTTGCTCGTGAGAGACTGTCTGTCCTTCGTCGTGCAATTGATCTGGTCCCAAAGGTTAATGGATCTCCCCCAAAAGAGATCTTGACAGTCTTTCTCAGATCTGCACTTGAAACCATCGAGAGGTATCACAGCCTATGCCAGAAGCGAGAGATGATGACACATACAAGAAGCTACTTTCACATGCTCTTCACGGCTGGGTTATCAGTCATGTACTGCACTTCTGTATCCAAGAGGATCACTCAAGAAGATATGCGCGCATCCCATCAAGGACTAATGCGATGTCAAGAGTTATTAAACAGCGTCGCCCGACAACTTCCAGACGCAAAGAGCTATGTATCCGTCTTTGAAGCTCTGCATCGAGACGTATCACAAAGACTATGGCCCAATGTGCGAGATGTGTCTGTAGGCCTCCCGGTCGATCCAGCTCTAGGTTTCCCAAACGATATCAGCAACTTTACTGGACGAAGCTTCTCTCCTGACCTGGGCACAGGGTCTTTACCTAGTGCTTTGGGAAACATGCCAGACTTTTCGACAAATCGACAGTTCTTTGATCAGAGTTTGCAGACAAGGACAGGTCTTGTGGACCCTGTGAGTCAGTTTTCTGTTCCGGGACAAGATGGGAACGACATCTCGGAGGAGTATCAGGATGGATCATCAGTCAATTGGACGCTGCTGAACTACGATTCGTTATGGAATATGGAGTCTGCGCTAGGTCAGTATGTGTATGGAGATCCTACGAACCCGAGTGTATGGGACGGTTTTGAGTTTTGAAGGAAGGCATGAAATAAGACGACTTGGCACTATTAATCGTGTATTCTTGTTCAACAATGTATAACTAGAAACGAAGTCTTCTGTCTCATGGGTTGTTGAGAGCAAACTCTAACAAATATCTCGCCGCCGCCATGCCCGTCTGCATCTGAGTTTCTGCCGTCGCAGCTCCAATATGAGGTGTACTAACAGCTCCAACCTCCCATAGCGAATGATACTTCTCATAGCTAGGAGGTTCCTCCTCGTGACAGTCAAGACCAGCACCCCAAATGAGACCTTCAGATAGAGCTCGCTTCAGATCAGCCTCATTGACAATACCGCCTCGTGCGGTGTTGATGACAATGGCTGTTCGCTTCATTCTCTTCATCTCAGCATAACCGATGAGATCTCTTGTTTGTGGAGTAAGAGGCATATGAACGGTAATGACGTCTGAAGTCTCCAGAACCTCTTCAACAGACGAGGCGCGTTGATGAGGAATATCGGCCCACGCGTCAGCAGGGAGGAACGGATCATAGGCAATGACATCGGCCTCAAAAGCGCCTCTGAAGATACTGGCGACGCATTTGCCAATGTTTCCCATTCCGAGAATACCAATCGTCTTGCGATGCAGAATCAAACCAGAGCACTTCTCCTTGGGTACAAGGATACCCGAAGATTGCTTAGCAATAATAGTGCCAACCTGACGAGCAGATGCAGTAGCGAGAGTCAAAACAAGCTCAGCGACTGCACGTGCATTAACACCAGGAGTGTTGAAGACCTTGATCCCACGAGCAGCACAGGCATCAGTGTCAATCTTGTCAACACCAACACCTTGCTTGCCGATGGCGATCAGGTAAGGGCACGACTTGATATCCTCTGCAGTCAAGCGTGAGGATCTCATGAGGAGATAGCGTGCTTCTTGCTTCCATTGGCCGTGCTTGGGGTTATCTGGTGTAATGACGTTGAAGTTTTCTTGGCAGTAAGCCATGACTTGAGGGTGAAATGAATCGAGGACATAGACTGTCGGCTTTCCAGAGGGGAGACTCTCTGGAGGAGTGTCTGTTACAGCGCCTGGTGCCATGATGAATGAGATGGGATTATTGCGATGCAAGGTGATGTTTGTGGGGTAGTGTTTGTTTGGAGAACAAGAGTCTTCAAGTCTTGCACTTTTATGTATCTCCTTCGAGGCAAATTCCGGCACCTCTGACTCCCGCGGGATTCGACGGGTGAATCATTCCTCTTTTCTGTTCCGTTTTACGGCATCCGTTACCCGTAGGTATCATGCCGATGTCAGATGGACAATGTCCGAGGACCTTTCGGGGTTGTATGCGGCCCCGCTCCGACCCCACGATCTTCTCGGCTCCAACAATCGGCTTCCGTTCCTAGAAATGGATGGAGACAATCGATGGGGGAACGAGATCGGACATGGAGAAGGTGTTATCGGGACTTTGACTCTTAAGAGAAATATGACTCTTTACGATCTTGTATAGGTGTATATTAATATGCGGGAGAAACCACCTTGACCGCTTCTATCCTCATCAGTTACCAGCATCTCCAATCACCAATATCCACTATCACCTACTCCAATACATCAGATCAAGCTCTTCGTTGCATTTTATCATCCCAATCTACTCTCAAAATGGCTGCGCCTATTCCCCACCCCATGCGTGAGAAGCTTCTCCGCGATGAAGTTGCCTACACTATGAGCATCAAGCTCGTCAAGTCAATTGAGATTGCCGGTATGGCCAAGACAGCTGGCTATGATGGCATTCTCGTAGATATGGAGCATTCTTCCTTTGATCTTGAGACAACAAACCAACTCTGTGTCGCCGCTCTCTACGCTGGTATTTCCCCCATTGTCCGAGCCCCCAGCAAAGACCCCTTCTTCGTCTCAAGAATTCTCGACGGTGGTGCACTTGGAATCATCGTCCCTCACATCCGCTCCGTCCAAGACGCTCAAGATGTCGTTAACGCTGCCAAGTTCCAACCCATTGGTCACCGTTCCTCAACCAACGGTCTTCCCCATCATCAATTCCGCTCCATCCCCGCCAAGGTCTCCAACCCCGTCACAAACGCCGCTACCATGGTCATCCCAATGATCGAGACCCTTGAAGCTCTTGAGCTAGTCGACGAGATCGCCGCTCTTCCGGGTGTTGACTCTCTGCTCATCGGTACCAATGACTTGACTGCCGAGATGGGTATTCCTGGAGATTACGAGAATCCTCGTGTTACTGAAGCTTACGAGCGCACTATTGCTGCTTGCAAGAAGCATGGAAAGTGGCTTGGTGTTGGAGGGCTTCATGCTCGTCTTGATCTTGTGGAGAAGTTCTGCAAAATGGGAGCTCGTTGGGTTATGGCCGCTACTGATGGTCCTCTGCTACTTGGTGCTGCTACTAAGAGAGGTACTGAGATGGCTACGCTGAATGCTTCAGTTGTCAAGTCACAACAGACGAATGGTCACTCTGTAGAGAAGAAGGCTACCAATGGTGTTGCTATAAACGGTGCGACAAATGGTGCTGTCACAAATGGCAGTGGCATCACAAATGGGGCCAGTAATGGCATTCCGGTTGCAGCATAAATAATGGGATTTATTATGTATACGCAAAATAATCTATAGATAGTCAATTTCATATTTCTTTTTCGGGATATCTCAAGTCCAATTTCTACATGTCAGTCCCCAGTCCGGCCTGATTTAAGATGATCAGTCTAAACCACTTTCAATCATGATGATCCAGGGTAGCACGTGATCATAGGACCAAGTCCGATAAAGCTGGGGTCATGCCCAAACTTCCCCTCCGACCAAACGCGTTTCTCGGGCTCATTCCGTGACGTATCTTTTCTCGGCCTCCAGATCAATCCAAGTAACATGCAAGATGGAAACTGATTGGCGCGAACTTTCCCGCGTCTCGTTACCAAGTCCTGCACGGGCCGGTAGCCCCAGTTCGTCACAGTCCCAGCCTCTGCAGAAGAACAGCCTCGCTTGTGAGCGGTGCTTCAAGCGGAAGCAGAAGGTGATGCTGGTCACTATCATGCATATTGAGAGTTTTACTAATATGTATTAGTGCGATAGATTGCGTCCGGCATGTACCTCGTGTGCAGATCTTGGCGTTGAGTGCATCGCTCGGTCTCACCAGTTTGACTTTAATGGTGAGGATACCACTCTGACGCATGCGAGAGTCAATGGGTGAGTGCATCACAAGACATTCATGGCTTATTAGTCATCGTTCCTATTGCTAAGACTCGTAGCTATGTTGAGTCTCTGAGACGACGTGTTACTGAGCTTGAACAAAAGATCAAGATTGCTGAGCAGAAACATGTTCAAGCCAGACATGCTTCCTTTGGCACAGCAGATGCTGTCTCACCAATCAATGGCAAACGCCGAAGGTCAAATTATGGATCTATGTCATCTGTGCCGGTGAATGAACCTACTGCTAGCAATGGAGAGGAGCAGTCAAGTGTCCAGGACACCATGAGCGCCATTGGCCTCTTGTCTAACAAGGCTATGGCTGAATCTCGAACGAATACAGGTGACAAGCCACATAAACTCGCCATCATTGAGTCGATATCGGCCGCTTTGGCTGTAGATGGTCGAGACCCTTCAAAAGCTTCGTCGTCGCAGCCGGTGTATGTGATAGATGACCAACTCATCCCACTTACACGCGACTTGACGCTCAGCCACTTCCAGCGATTTCTTGACTGGAGCGTTTGGCTTCCGCATATTGATGAGCAACGCTTACTCGAGCAGTACGAGGCTGTACTAGACATGAGCAACCAAGGTGTCGATCCAGCGAGAACCGCATTGCCTCGCTTCAATACATACCTGGCTGTAGCAATAGGCATCAGCATGTCGCGCGATGCAAGTCGCCTATCTTCGTTGGCTACTAATCTCCACGCTGCAGCTGTGAAGCTATTGCCCTTCATTCTCCACTCTCAAGAGCCTCTTGATTCCCTGCATTGCATGCTTCTGCTTGCGGTATTCTCAATGTTCAGTGCTGCCGGTGGATCAACCTGGCACCTTATGGGCTTCATTATGACGAACTGCATAGCCGCAGGTTTACACAAGACAGTACCGCCACGGAATGCATCAGATTCAGAATACACTTATCGGGCAGAATGGTTGTTCTGGAGCGTATATCTTTGGGATCGGTAGGTTTGATGCCGCAGCCCAACGTTGTGTAGAACTGACGGAATGTCGCAGATCTTTAGCGTCGGCTATGGGTAGACCGTTTAGTATCACTGACGGTGACATATCAGTTTCTGTAAGATGCGCGACAGGATACGACATCCGCATGACTAACGTGGATTAGGTACCAGATGTGACAGAAGATGAGACGGAACCTCGCCTATCGGGAGCAGTGAGAAATAAGCTTGCTTTGAGTAAACATCTCATCACGCATGCCCAGCTCATTTCAGACACCCGTGGAAGCCACCGTTCTAGCCCACTGTTTTCCTACAGCAACCTATGCTTTTGGCGAGAGTTTCCTCCACAAAACGGCGGCACTTATACCCCAACAAGCCCCCAATTTGACTACCTGGATCAGCTAGCATGTCGGGCACTGATCCTAATGGTCAGTGCCCCCGATAATAGCTTGGCAAACCCCGACCTCAAGACAGAAGACTCCGTTGAGGTTGAGTCCGATACACTTGGTTGCTGCAAGGCACTCATTGAGAAACTCTATAACAGGTCGGGGAGTGGTACCACGGTATCTTTCCTAGACGCATATGATATCTTGGCAGCTGCGGTAGCGTATGTTTGTCTCGTGCAGCGCACACCACAGCCGAACCAACAAGGCTTGACGCAAACTTTTGAAGTAGTGAGCAAAGCTTCTATACTTCTAACACAGTGCTCATCCAAATTCTCCGCATTGAGCATCTTTCAGCAATTCCTCTTGTCACTGTCCACCAAGGTCATGGAAGGACAGGGCAATCTGCAGGCAAGTCCACCTTTCCCAAACTAGATATGCTTAAAATATGGTTAACTCTTGCAGAATTATCAGGACTTCATACCCCCGGAGATCCCAAGTCATCTACGTCGTATAGTGCAACGCTATTCCTCAACAGGAACGATCAGTAACTCGCTTTGACCGCCATGACCTGATTCAATACTACTCTCCCCCAGACCTTTCCTCGGGCCAAGTCCGTCGGTTGTCAATCATGAAGTTTTATTGGTGGATCGTGGCCGACGGGTTGAGTCCGAACGCTAGCCCCCGCGAATGTTGCACTCTATCTTGTAAGGTTATTCCACAAACGCGGGGATGCGGGGGTGACGCGGTAGTGAAGCTCGGATGGAAGAGCGAAAAGACACGCTGGAGCAACAACAAGACCTTGGCATTTTCGGAAGAAATTACCCAGTATGAGGGGAAGGGTTGTGATATATAAAAATGTCTGATACCCATGGTTTCTAAAATGCTCAGCAAGCACTCTCTCGCCATTCACCATCAACCCTTGTCACTGTTGAGTTATTTCTAAAAACTCTTTTACGAGAGCCACAATTCTGCCTTCAACATGACGGGCTCCGTTCACTCAAAACCTGGGTCTTTTGACATTAAACAAGATGTCGAGTATGAAGAGATTGCTCCTGTGCGAGATGAGATCCTCGAACGCTATCCCCTCATCAAGGACAAGACTCCTGAAGAGCGTGCTGCCATTGAGAAGGCTCTAGTCCGCAAGCTTGACTGGAAGTTTCTTCCCATGGTCACAGCTATGCTGTTGATGAAGTCAGTCATTCCATCGTCACTAACATTTCCTGTTCTAACATGATCCAGTTACCTCGATCGAATTAACGTCTCCAACGCTCGACTCGCCGGCATGCAAGAAGATCTTCACATGACAGACACGATTTGGTCTCTCGGTATTTCCATGTTTTACGTGGGATATATCCTCTCCCAGATTCCTGCCAACGTCATCCTCGCCAAGGGCAGCCCTCGAGTTCTGTTGCCTAGCTGCATGCTTGTATGGTCTTGTGTAACCATCTGCATGCCTGCTGTTTCTGCAGGATGGGGCTTCTGTCTCTGCCGTTTTCTCATTGGTTTTACTGAAGGGCCGTTTGTACCTGCTGTGTCACTCATGACGTCTTCTTGGTATACGAAGCATGAGTCGCCTCTGAGAATGGGTATTTGGCATGCTGGAAATACCATCTCTCAGGCACTTTCGGGTCTGTTGGCTGCCGGTATTCTGACCAACATGGAGGGCGTTGCAAATCTTCGAGCTTGGAAATGGTTCTTGCTTCTCGAAGGTATGTCTCCAACAAAAGCAACACGGTTTATATAGCTAACAGTTCATCCAGGTGCTGTTAGTATCTTGGTGGCTCTCGTGAGCTTCTGGTTCATCCCAAACTTCCCTGACTCGACGGGCACGTACTTCATCACCGAGGAAGAAGCAGCTATGGCTCAATATCGTCAGACTGTTTCTGCAGGCGGTATTGCCGAAGATGATGCTGGTGGCTACTGGGACGGTTTCTGGATGTGTATGAAGGAGCCATTTGCCCATCTCTTCGCCGCCATTCACTTCTTCCTGATCATCGCGCAGTCATACAAGGACTTCTTCCCTTCCGTCAGTGACCCATGTCCCTTATTATCACATTCACTAACAATGATGCGAAGATTGTGGCTACCCTCGGATTCTCTGGTACTACCACCTACCTCATCCAGGCACCTCCTCCTATCATCGCTTTCCTTGTAACCCTCGGCATCTCGTGGTCTTCTGGTCGACGACTAGAGCATGGTTATCACATCATCGTTCCAATCCTTCTCACCCTAATCGGCTGTGCTGTTATGATTACGACTCTGAACGTTGGCGCTCGATACTTCAGCATGATCCTTCTCGTCGTCGGTCCCTTCGTCGGTCTGAACGTGGGTCTTCTCACCTATACTAACAATCCCCGACAAGATCTTCCACTGACTGCTTTTTAGATTCAAATCTCTTGGGAAACAACTGTTGTGCCTCGTCCTCGCACGAAGCGTGCAGCACTCATCGCCTACGCCAACTGTGTGTCATCTGTCTCCCACTGGTTCACTCCGTACTTCTTCCTTCGAAACCAGGAGCCTTACTATCAGACCGGTGGCGGTGCTATCATTGCAGGCTGTGGCCTTGTCGTCATTTTTGTTCTGATTACAAAGTGGTACGTGGCCAAAAAGAACAAGGCCCTGAAGGCCGCAGAGGATGCAGCTGGTGAGCCCGAAGGATGGAGATATGCAGGTTGAGAAAACAGTGGATGGAAACACGATACATAGCAACACGATAGGGGACGGCGCTTTCTGAAAGACTTTTCAAGGGCATAGTATTGATGTACACAAACCAGTCTGCGGAGGTTACATCATGGCTTCTGATACAGCTACCTCTAATACATTTAATCTCCAAGTCTATCAACCATCCTCTTCATTCCCATCCTCAGACCCTCCAGAATCTGACCCAGATTTCGACTGCGTGTCCGATGAGCCAGAGTTTGCTGTTGTAGAAGCCTCACCTTCACCTTCCTCAAGCTCTTCTTCGCCCCTTTGTTCAAAGCTTGAATGCGCCGGATGCAGCGTGTCAGCGTGCTGATAGCACTTGAAACAAAGGCAGAACCATTCACAAGTCTCACAGCCCCAGTACAACCCATAGATTTGCTGTGGTCATTAGCAATTACATTAAAAAGAAACTCACTCATTCAAAGACTTACTGATAAACAATAATCGCAGAAAGCAGAATCTTGCCGAACTCCCTTTTTCACCGCAGTCTCCGCTCTGCTTTTCGCGTCATCTTTGTCACTGTTCTCAGTTCCGTCTTTATCTGTTGTTCCAATGTCCTTTTCGAGCAGAGATATGATCTCTGCATCACTGCTGTGATAGCGAGCAATACTCTGAGGGGTCCATGTTTCCTCTTTGTAGCTCACAGCCACAGCTGTTTTGGCCCCTTTCTCAATGAGAAGCTTCACAACATCTAGACGCAGTGACGGCTCTCCTAAGCTTTCTTTCTGGGTCAATGGTAAAGCACCACGAAGAGCCCAGCAAAGAGGTGTCCAACCGTCAACATCTATGATGTCGATGTCCAGCTTGTCTTCCATGAGAGCAATAATCTTCCTCACAACTTGCAGTCTACCTGCTTGAGCAGCCCAGTGCAACGGCGTACGTCCCTGTTTGTCCTTTGCGTGAATATCACCACCTCTCTCTAGGATAGCATTGAAACTAGGTAATCCGTTACATGCTGCAAGATGAATTGGCATGCGACCCATGTCATCCTTAACGCCAACGTTGATCCCTTCTTGCTCAAGGATAAAGTTGATAATAGATGGTGAGCTCCCAAAAGCTGCTGCATTGATAAGATAGCCAAAGATTCCACTGTCTGTTGTAATATCCACGTCTTGCTTCTTATATTCGGACACAAGATATCTCACCATCTCTTCATGCTGTAGTGCATCAATCGTTGCCTCGGGGGCGCATAAGGTTTGCAATGGTGTGCCATCGTACGGATGCACTGAAGTAAGGTCTGCGCCATTCTCAATGAGAAACTTGATCGAGTCAAAGAATCCCACTTTGCAAGCTTGGTGTAAAGGTGAGCCCTCCCACGGAGACATGTGGTTGACATTTGCCCCTCGTCTGACCAGCAACTTGACTTTTTTCAAATCAGAGCCGGCAAACACTCCCAGAGGTGTGTTCCCAGTGGAATCACTTAGCTCAATATCCGCTCCAGCGTTAATAATTCGTCGCATGTCGTCAAGAGTAGTACGTCGTCTGTGCAGAGCTCCCTTTTGCATGCTGTCGGTAACGTTCAAATTGATCCTCGTGGGGAATTCAAGCAGCGCCGATAACGTTTTGCCCGAACTAAAGAGTATAGGAGGTTCATCTTCAAAAATGCCACCTTTGCGTTGCAAATCAGCTCCTGCTTCGGCCAGAATGCGAACTATTTCATGATGTCCTTGCCATGCAGCAAACATAACGGCGGTCATTCGAGTGAGTTCAGATTTCTCACATAACTCCAAAGAGGTGCCAGTGCGTTCAGGGTACTCTATAGGAGCGCCAAACGGGGTATCAACCGATGCACCATACTCGAGAAGCACTTTGACAGTTTCGTTATATCCCTGGCATGCAGCATATGTCAGGTTCGTCCATCCATCTTTGGAACCTATTTCTGGGCGTGCACCATGCTTGAGCAGAAGTCGTGTAAGGCTTGGTATATACACGGCAGATATAAGAGGCGACAGTCTCTCTAATAGTTTTTTGTTGGGATCTGCGCCTGCTTCTAGTAACATCTCAGTTGCTTTATACTGTTTAAAAGCAACAGAGCGCATCAGTGGCGAGAGATCACCGGACGGTCGATTATTGGGATCGGCTCCATGGTCCAGAAGCATCTTGACAGCGGCGTCTCTTCGGACATCTGTAGGGCCTAAAGAAGTGGCCTCGAAATCTTGCCGTGGGTAGGAGAATAAGGCTACGAGGAGTGCTGTAACTCCATCACTGTCTTCGCCATTCACATCCAGGTTGAGCTCTAAAAGCCTTTCAAGCATAGGCAGGCCAGCTCCTTCGAGTTCAGCGCCCACAGCCGAGAACAAAAGAGGTTTCTTGAGTAGCTCACTCCGAAGGTCTGCACCAGCCTCAAGTAGCATGTCCAGAACATCGACCCGGCCACGAATAACTGCCCAGTGTAGCGGAGGACCAGATGGCCCTGGCAGGTTTGGATTAGCTCCGTTGTCTAAAAGCAGTCTGATGCACTTCTTGAAGCCATCATCAGTGGCCGCAAGCAAAGGAGTCCACTGATCATCGCCAGTGTAGGTATCTGGGATGCCCATGTTCGGGTCTGCACCTTCCTCCAACAATAGTTTCACTGTATCGTGGTTACCCCCAAGGACTGCGAGATACAAGGGAGTGAACTTTGACTCAGAAGTACAGTCAATTTTGACTTGCGACTCCTCCAAGATGGCTTTGACAGTCTCGGTATGACCTTCGAGGGCAGCCTTGTGAAGTGGATTTCTTCCAGACAGACTTGTGTATTCCATGCTGGCGCCATGCTTCAGCAGAACTCGAACAGTGTTCGTATATCCATGACAGGCGGCTAGATAGAGAGGAGAAGTTTGCATGGATGTCTCGTTTCTCCAGTCAACATCTGGATCTGGAGGACATCCAAGACTGAGAATCCTTTCTGCAAAAGCTTCTAGGCTCAGATTTGCAGCCCGATAGATCAAAACAGGTGGCCACTCAAAGTCTTTGGGTATCTTGCCCTTGGCCTCTATCTTGTCGAGCAAGGCATTCATCAGCTCTTCACTACCAGAGGAACTCGCGGCCTTGAGAACTTCCCATTTCTCAGTCGGCGTAAAGTCGTATTCACCAAGGAGATCTTCAACAACTTGTTTCTGTCCCTTGCTTGCAGCTTCGATGAGACCTCGTAAAGCATCGTCACTACCCAAGGGCTCCGCTACGTTGGGGAGGCCAAGTCCAGCAAAGATTGGAAATAGGGATTGAAAACAAGGGGAACGTCTGGTGGCAGGATTATCCAAGCACCACTGGGCCTTTGCGAGGGTCTGAACTAGGTCCTTCTTCGATGACAAAGCAGATATATCTGGAATAGGGGAGCTGAGAGAGTAGTGATGTGCCCATGCTTGAATAGCATATGAGGCAAGGTTTGTGCGGTCTGGGAAAGGCGGTGTCTCGAAGGTTGCTGAGTCTGCAACTGAGAATGTCTCTCTGACATACTCTTGAACAGTATCCCTAGATAAGTAATCCAGGCACATGCTTTGTATGAGATTATGAGCTTTGCCTTTGATCTTATTCCAAGGATAATCTTTCTCTTCTGCATTTTGGGTTGAAGGGTCGCCGTTGACCATGATTTCATGCAAGCAAGGATGCTGGAATCTGACCTCGTTATGATCCATCTCGAGAATACCAGCAAAGTCCTTCTCAACCTTCTCAACAAGTCTGTCCACAGCCATGAAGCTTGGAGAGATTTTAGTTTGTTCCTTCTCATCTGAGAACGAAACAATAGTCGCAAGTTCCCAAATGGTGAGTGGTCTGACAGCATATAGGAGCCAGGAGAGAATACACTCAAGAGAGTTCTGGTCGGGGTATTGCCTGAGCACAGCATTTAACACAGAGACCATAGTCTCGCCACTCTCCTCTCCTTGTTGAGAAAGGCTTAATAAGCGAAGGGCGTCATCAGTTGATATCTCGTCTGGCCATTCTTCCCGTACCCTGAGCTGCTCAATGATGATGTGACGCACTGGAGGATCTAGCTTCTCAGTGAAGCGTAGCTCGTCACGAATCTGCTTTTCTCTGAAGGTTAGGTCTCCTCGTGACCTTATCAGTGCTTGAATATCGCTTTCAAAACTGTTTACAGCGAGGTCTCCCAACTCCCCAGACGATATATCAATAGGGACACAAAAAGGACCCGATAGTTCCTCGTTCAAGGCACCCGGCTCATGACTCGTTACCACAATTTTCCAAGGAGTCTCATCGTTGTAATACTTGTCAGTGATGTGATCCAGAAACCTTTTTCGTGAGCCCTTTGTGCACTCATCAAAGTGGTTGATAACAATCATCGTCTGTTCAACCTCGGCTGAGATTCTGAACATCTCAAAGAACTGAATCATGTCTGTCTCAGTCCATCCACGCTCATTTTCGATCTGGCAGCAGAGTCGATTGATAGCAGGTCCCAGTTTCGGGTGATGGTTGCAAATCTGAGCCAAAAAGGTGGCGATCATGTCCCGAATACTATCAGCACGCACGTCGAATCTATCGAAAGAAAAGTAGAGAACGTTTGCGCGGCGTTTGAGTTTTGTTGTTTCGTCTTCAAGGGAGTAGAATACACTCTCAGCCACATCTCTAACCTGATGGCTTCCATGGAGATAGAGTATTTGAGGACAAGGACTGTTCAGCCAAGCCTGGTAGTCTGGTAGATCAGCCAATGGATTGGGCTCTACCTTATTTCGAAGTGGATGTATTGGAGATGCCAGAGCCAGTAGCTTTCTTTCTTGGGCATACTGTGTTGGTCCGATTGATTCTTTCGGCTCTCGGATATCTGATTAGTAGACTTAGTTATACTCTAAGAAGTGGGATCAGATCTCTTGGACCTACCTGGCTCAATTTTTGCGAGGTGCTGGGTAAGAGGAGAATAGTCCGTCCCAGTCGGTGCTGGCAGTCTTTTCTCCAATGGGATACCCAGTGTCGCACAATACGCGTCAAAACCCTAATATCAAGTCAGTCAGTGTTATACAAGGACTGCGTCTGATGCAAGAACACTTACTCCAGTGCTCTTCTCTCCATAGGAGTGCATATTAATGATCCAGCTGCGCAATGCGACATGCGAGGCTATAAAGAGACCATTCACTTGAATGATGGCTTTAGTAAGTCCTGATATTGAGGCAGTTGAAGGCCTAGGCTTTCCGAAGTCTTTACTGTAGTTCTCATAGAGAAAGCTAGCCAGTCTTGTTTCCAAATCAGCTATGTCTCTTTGGCGGTGTGGACATCCATTGAAGATCTAGAGTGGTCAGGACGATTTAGGGGATATGGTGGATAGTGCTCGCTCACCAAAACTCGTGTCATCTCTGATATGTCTTGCCATGAGTCCCTATCAAGGGAAGCTGTGACAAGAGCCTAATATTGGTTAATACAGGTTATAATACACTTCTAAGAACCTCATCACCTACATCTTTAACAATAGTACCTCCGATATCTTGGCTGGTGAAGTATATGAGACGCTTCTATGTATAGTCGTCAGCCACGTTAGATTAAATATCCCATCAATATGGTGAGTTATTCCATACCTTCGTTTCGCTACAACGCTTTGATCGCAAGCCATTTAATAAACTCAATGCAACCCGGTGGATAGCCTCTCGAGATCTATGACCAGAGAAGAGTTCAGAGGAGTTGTAGTTGAAGCGGAAGACACGGCAGCTGTTTTGAGGGCTCTTGGGTTTCTCCCAGCCTTCCTCGGCAAATTTGGTCACCCAAGCTGAGCTTCCAGATCCAGGGCTCGGTCCAAGATCTTCGTCGGCCGGTTTTCCATAGACTCCAGGTATAATTACGAAGCTATAGATTATTAGCAGCGGAGATTTTCTTTTAGTGCGTTACTTACTCTATGAGTCGAGGTTCGGTAGTAGCCTGATCATCAGCATTACTTTCTTGCGGTAACTCTTCCCAGAGAAGATGCAGAGCCTCATATTTTGTCTTTGCTTCTGTTTCTGGGATAGGATCTGAACTCGGGACTGCGTCTCCAACAATATTACCATTCTCTTCTTTTTGTTCCTCTCTATTCTCGGTGTCGTCGGTCTCTTTGTCTTTGTTCTCATCTTGATGCTGTCGTGGCGGAACCGAATCGCCGGAAGACAACCCAGAGTCAGACGTTTCGACTCCCTTGGTATTCCATAGAAAGTTTGCGAAGGTTCCAAGAATGCCTCCTTGTCTTTCACTCGACTTTCCAGGGAGAGAAAGATGGTCAGCAAAATCTGTCTTATCCTGCGGCTCCGTGCTTGCTGGCATGTGGAGACTCACCGTAATTATGATCGACATGGGTAGGGCTTAAAATAATTCACATAGTAGTATATATTATCCACCAATAGTACAAGGCCACAATGTGAAGCAATAGTTGTTAAACTGAAAGTATATTTGAAGGATCCGGCGTATAAAATCCCTCACGGCACTCGGCCCGTGCGTGCATATTATAATGCCCTAAACTACTATGATCTGCCGAGGCCTGTCAAACTAAATGCCCCTCAAATTTCTTCTTCAGCGGCTTATCAAACTCGATCTCCACAAGCTCATCCAAGTCTACAGATCCTAAATTCTCAATATCGTAGCCTTTACGAAGTTTGTTTGTAGGCGGGAAAGTCGGGTCAAATAGGATAGGATCATCGCGCGGCGTAGACCTAACCAATCCTCCTAGTACTGCTTTCCAATCCCCACTGGCATCGATAGTGACCTTGCATTCGAAATTGTCCTCATCGTTTTCCCTGTCAAGCAGAATAGCAAAGCGCATAAATTTCGGGGTGCCCGAAGCTACTAACTCGTTCTCGAAAAGGATCCACTGTGCACCCACTTGCTTGCCGTAGTCGTTGCAGAGAAAACCACCAGCGACTCTAGCAGAGTCGTTTTTGGTTTGGTTGACCGTCTTCTCAAATTTTACTGAGCTCTCCACGCTGGTAAACTGGCTGGCTCCGGCTGATAGTCCATATCCCAGAGTCTTAGACTCTTCAGCAGATGTAGACAGCAGAGATACGCTTCTATACGGTGCTATATTTACTATTTGGGGCGCGGAGCTTCCTGTGCTGCTGCTCCTGAACTCGAACTTGACTTGGGCCTCGCGAATACGTCGGGATTTCTTGGTTGTGTCGAGATGAAGATCGTAGACGAGCAGGGTTGCGTTGTTTCCATTGGCCGACAAAGAGCCATGGATGATTTCGCGTGAAAAGCATTGAACCTGCGTTATGCCTTGCCTCTCAGTGATTGTTGATCTTTGAAAAGGTGCTGCCGGGTCGTTGTGGGTGCGGACCCCCTGTCTCGCGCCTCTCAACTTCGTTCGTCTTGGCAGCTGCGCATCATACCAATCACACTGCTCCCTAAATGATACCTCTGGTAAACACCTAAGGGCCTTAACTGCAGAATCCGTATCACCATAACGCCAATCCTGGCTATACAGATACCTAAGATTAAGCACTGGCAGGGCATCGAGTGTCCTACCCTTTCCATTCTCTCGAATGTGAAGCATCCCATTTGCACAACAGCTCGTTAGATACTTAATGAGAGCTTTAATGGTCGACGTGTAGCAAGCCTCCGCTACTGCATCTGAACATATTTCACGACTAAGGGTATATGAAACGCCATCTGGACTAAAATCGGCATGGATCTCTGACTCAGGCCGAGGTGTCAGAAGACGCTCCGCTCTGACCTGCGCAATAAAGAGTTCCACCAGCCACTCCTTCAATCGTTCAGGTGTCACATATCGTTCCATTCTGCCCTTACGGGTTAGGGATAAGAGAAACCCCAGTCTCTCTGTCATAGTCTGTACTCCAAGCATGTTAACCCGTCACACGCACTCCTCGACAGTTTATCTCTCTGAGATTATCTCACTATATTCGTTAAAAGAAAACAGACTAGCGCCCTCGTCTTTATGCCACTTAATCAGCACTATTCAGGATCAATGCCATCTTCGACGGATTACAGTTTAGTGCAATCCTATTTGTAAAAAAAAAGAAAGGAAAAAGGAAAAGAAAATATAAGATGCCTTCTTACTTTATTCTTTAATCCTAGTAAAGACTTTAGATACCCTATAGAGTCTTCTATGTTTATAGATTATATATCTTAACAACTCTCTCCTGTAAAAA
>JAAIJJ010000205.1:0-10572 GCA_020976545.1 Fusarium sp. Barmshour
GGTGCGCACCTATTGGGCCCCCTCGCCCCACTTTGCTTAGTCATAAGGTTAGTACGTGCGGGGTACCGGAAGTTCGTAAGATATTTGCCAAGTCTGTAAGGTAGCTCTTTGTAACAATCAAAACTGCTGGGACTTTTACCATTATACAAATTAGTATTAGGGAGAAGTACCGTTAGTTTTATTCATTTTGATTGGTCCTACACCCCTGTCGTGACACCGCTGAAGGGCTGTACCGCTCAAAGGGATAATCAAGATATCAGCTGCAGCTTGCTTTTGGATTTCCTAAAGGTAGGCCCATTGCTCTTCTATACTGGCGGTTACCTAGTGAGGCTCCCGGTGGCTGGGTCTTATACTAATCATCTCTTGACGGGACGTATCTCTGGTGGATTACTTCGTGGAACATCGTACCTCGGACGCGTAGTTGAACCTGGAACTGGATCTTGCAAGGGTAAGGTGATGATACTGACGATCCGATAGCGGAGAAGACTATACCAAATATGGAAACAGGGACGGGACCCGTCCAATTTTAGAAGGACGGGTACCCGTCCGCCTATTGACCGCCATGGCGGGCGCGCTCCTTACGTAATGGAATCGTGATGTTATGATTGGTAATCACGAAAAAGAACTCTACCTTATCGTTTCATGGAATTTTACCCCTTGTAAGATGGGGCACAAAAAAGAACTCTACTAGAGTTCCTCATGTCATCCGGCAGTAGGGGGAAACATGGGGCGGAAGTGCGAGACGGAAATCAGGACCTCATACAGGAGGTCGGTAGGTTGATAAGAGAGCTACCGCCGCTTCTCAGCAGACATTGGGTGACGGTGGGATGCCCGTTGCCTGACTCAGTACAGTACGAGATCGTACAATTGGCGGGACGCCTTGTTCCTCAACCGCAGCTTGTCTTGGGCATGGGGTGGTGCAGCGGCCAAAGCGCCACCTAGTCCAACCCCTGGGGGTTCACATCCAGCCCCCAAGGCAGTATGTTGGTTGGTTCAAATCCTGCGACATCTAACTGCATACAGTAGGCGCTAAGTGTTGAGAGAGGTAGGCCTAGCTGCAGATGCGGCCCTATGAGGGTGGCGCTCTTCTTTTGGAGCAGTCGTCAACACTATCTATCCGTGCGCCAAACGAAGGAAGCCCATACATTTAATCCCAATTACAGCCCCAACAAGAGGCCGCGAATCGCCCATGCGACATACGCTGAGAAAAGCAAGCTAATGCATATAAGTCCAACTGCAGTTCTGAGGCTGATTTCTTGAACCTCAGCAGTACCCATAGAGGCGGCAGAAGAAGATGAGCGTGATGAAGAAGTCGAGCGCGGCCCAGAACCTGAGCCGCAAGGGCAGAGAGGCGGGGATGGGCGTGCAATCACAGTAGGGTCAAATGATTGTGGTTTTTGTTGCTCTCGGTAGGTAGCTAAGGGAAGCATTGGCGCTATTTCATCATCATTTGGAATGTTGGCCTCGGAGGAGGCAGGCCCCGATAGGCTGGTCATTGTGATACTGAGGACATGAGGTGGGAAGAAGTTGGAATAACGACCAAAACAAAGACAAGCTCAGCAAGGAAAGCATGCTATTTATAATGTGATAGGGAGGGATCTAACTGAGACTCTGCTCCACGAATATCTAAATCTCCCCCCAGTTCACCGGTTACCTCAGGGTGCGCATCGAGCTACAAGCAGTGTGTCGACCATGTCCAAAGAAGAGCGTACTCTGGCCAGGGTCACTGTTCTAGAGGCTGAGATACTATCCAGAGCCACAACCAGGTATTCAGGCAGGAGGCGCATTAGCTTAAAGCCACGGCGCTAAGCTGTTCTGCGTACGGGCAGGAAGCCTGGCAAGAGCCATTATTGATGTTCGTGTAGCTCTCAATAGTAGCCAACTGTAGCATCAGGAAGTATTAACTCTGCAAGCCATAGTATGACTTGGTATGCGGGCCTCCCATGGCGCGAAGGCGAATGGCTGAATGACTTCCATGGTGTCCTTCCGTAACTCTCTGCATACGTCCGCAATGCGCCTCAGTGGAGACATGAAGCGTCTGAACGCTTTGATCCCTCGTAGGGGATTCCAGACCGGGTTAGTTCGCGGCAGCGTGTGTATGTCTACCCATCGCTTGCTTGCTCGTCTCCAGAACCGTTCATGGATGGTCGCTATATTCGCTTCGGCTTCGGCTACTGCCGTCGCCACGTTTGTGAAGGGCCCTATTATCGCCTGCACTCCTACTCTTTGTACTCGATAGATGGCATACGCCGATACTGTTTTGCACGCATGCATCCAGACGTTGGAGGCTCCGTTGTATGCGCCTTTTACATCAAAGCTTATGAGACTCACAACATGGCGTGAACGCCATGCTGAGAAGATGTGTTCCCGTAGGAGTACGAGGGCTTGCTCTGCTGATCGCTGTTTACGCGCCCCGAAATGGTTGGTTGGGAGAAGTCCATGAGTCTCCACCGCGTGGGAGTTTCTCTCGGCAACGACCGATTCCAACACCTTACCCAGCGTGGCGAGGAGCGAGATCGGTCTCCAGAATTTTGCAATCGTATAATCATTTTCCCTGGCTTCTTGAGTAGGATTATTTGAGCATGTCTCCACTGGTCCGGTATCACACCTTCGTTTAGTGATGTTTGGAAGATGATGAGGCCAGACCTGCTTCCAGACGACCGTTGGTACTCCATCTTCTCCTGGCGCCTTCCATGATTTTGTCGCCCACAGTTGACGTTCCACCTCTTCCATAGTCAGGTTCGGCATCGTTACTGGAGCCCTCTGTTGCCGCGGTCCTTCGTCTTCGATGTTGTCTGGCAATGGCGGGAAGAACTTGGCTAGAAGTTCCTCAGCTTGCTCTCTCTCGATGATTGGTCGTTGTTGTTCCGTCTGCCCGAACAAATTGGGGCACTTTTCCAAAAGCTGCGTCATCCCCAGACTTCATGTATTTGGCTGCTTTCCAGATGTTGTCGTTATCCGCTAGAAACTCCGTCCAGTGGCTATTCTTGCGTTGTCGGATGGCATCGTGGTACTGGTACTGCTTTGCTGAAGCGTTTGCCGTGTCTTCGAGGACAGCAGAGTTCTGCCCGCCTTGAGGCTCGGACTCAATTCCTCCAATATGTGAATACCATGCAGTGCCCACCTACCAGCAAGTAACAACAATATACGTTGTTCAAGAAACACGTAGCCATTCACTCATCCTGGATTTAGGGTCAGCGGCACTTTTGGTTCAGGACGTTCAGGACAGGCAGATACTCACAGACACATGGCTTCGATGAACATCTAATATGATTAGCCTCGCATCAGACCCATCTTCCGGCTGCATTTGGCCAAGATAGACCTCTCTGAGCCACTCGATTGCGATATGGTTATCTGTCCAGCCGTTGTCGGAAGTGATATAATACCAGTCGGCCATCTCCTTGAGCTCGTCGATAAACCACTGTTGTTGAAGTTCTTTGCCTTTGAAGATAATCCCCGGTTTCAGAAGACGGCCAGTTGCCGTGACGGCCTCCATAAAGCTAGTCCAAGTGCGGGACTGGGAGCCTGTGAGGAAGGCCTTGTTCCTGGGATCACTACTGCCGACAATCAAAGAATCCACGCCTAGATTCGCGATATATTAGGTGAATACTTGGTCAAAACGACAGATACTCGCCAAATCCAGCAATTATACCGCCCTTATCAACGTTAACCGTGTTCTCGGGTTTCATCCAGCCATACTCTCTCTCCCGAATATCAAAGTACCAATTGACAGCGGTCGGGGTAAAGCAATCGGACCTCGACGCCTCCTGGCGTTTTCCTATCTTTGCCTTTATGGATGGATGTCGTTTCATGAGCCTGGCTAGCCAATGTACATTGACAGGCTTTTCCCTTCCTTGTTGTCGTAGAAGGGCATTGACGGTGGCGCGAACTTGACTGTGAGAGGGAGCATAGCCTAAGGCCTCTTGCCAAAGTATCCATGCGACTAATATACGCTCCTCAGGTTTGGATGGCAGCTGGGCAGGTTGTGTGACCTCTGACCTAGACGGTAAGCCCCTTAATCGGTCCCCAAGAGTCGACCGAGGGATCTCACGTTTCTGGGCGGATTTATTCTGCGAGAGGCCGTTATCTGTGACATCTAACATTGCTTCAGCAACTTCATCCTCTGTATAAGACACGCGTGGCATTTTTAAAGCGATTATTAGGGGCTGGCGTCGGGAACATTAGAAGGAGCGTCGGGGAGGCTGGGTGGCAAAGGAGATGTTTTGACAAATTTTACATTAGTCCCGGGCGACCATGCTGCATACATAATCAAAAAAGCAATGTGATTATATCAGACTAAACGAATTCCCCAATACAACAGAAATTATTCTATGCTAATAGCTTCAATTGTGGTCAAATATTGTGTAAGTGAAATTGGGCATTTTGTATGGGGAAACTTTTTTTGCGTGCCGGTAGGTGTGTACTGCATGGTAATTCCAGTCGCCGCCTCTTATGTTCTGCACTTACATAGTAAGCTATAACCTGGCTGCTAATTGTAAGAAGATGCTTGTGTACTTGGGAAGGCTTAGAGAAAAGAGCAAAGCCATATTGCTCCTGAATGCAGGTAAGGAGCTAGGCCTGAGGAGTGACTAAGAGCTGGAGGCGGGAAACGATATCATTATTGGCAATTCTTATTTAGAATGTTATTGCTTAATCGCAAATTAGTACGAAAGGAGATGAAGAGGAGATAAACTGAATAACTTATAACTAAGCAGAAATTACTGTTATTAACCTATCTCATCTGCTGTGACAGGGGTTCGTGGCGTGCACGGGCCATGATTTCGTGTATCAGGACCTGATACGCGGGGTAATTGGTACAGTAGGGTTTGCTTGACGAGCCACTAACGTTGTAAGAGGATAATTATGGTGGGGAAATGAGGGAACCTAAGGCGCAATTTGCGGCTGCTTATCGGGGAGGTAAGAAACTTCACCCTCACACTCCAGGCATCATGACATTGCTCGGCAGACAGGCCCGCACTACGGAATTCAAGCCGCTCAGTCGGAAGTGGATCCATAGACGAAATTGTTAAGTAGATCATGCCTGAACATGAGTCCTACCAAATTTGCTATCGAAATCTCGAAAGTTCATAGGCAAACCAAGATGCAGAAGTTCAAATTTAATGGTAACGAATCAGACCTGCACAGAGCCTGCGAAACAAAATATTGGGTGAAAGGTCTGATTTATATTGACAAAGTTCGGAACCCTTGACGATGCAGTATTCTTCAGAGCCATTTTGAGATAGCCGATGTCGTTCATCAAGCTCCAGCTTCCAAACTCTTCCCTCATTGTTATCATAACTTATCTGGGCGGACGTTGTTTCAATTTTGCATGAGTTACGTTGACGTGAAATCGTTGTTGTAGAGTAGTGAGACCAGGTTCCTGGGGTTCGCGTATCGTTCAGGCTAAGTAACTCAGCGAACTCTTAATGCTAAAGGGCCCTATCTTGCCTCACTACATGTTGGATATAAGGTGTTTCCTTAGGCGACTCTTAGCGAAAATAAGTGGCATGATCATAAAGCCTACCTAATCCCCTTTCTCAAGAGCTGTTGCCCTAGCACCCAAGCTAGGATACACGTTGTCAAGGCCTGGGTGCCGCCGATAGTACGTTTGGTGATTAATTTCGCATACCCCTTCATCTTTACCGCTGTGCTTGTCGCAGAACATTCGGTTACACAAGAGGCATGTTTCCTTGCCATCGGCTGGCGTCATGTCGCTGTGCTTTGGACTTGATCGCATCCGAGTACACACAAAACATGGTTGTGCCATCATTGATCGTAAGAAAAGGAATCCAACCTGGCCTGATAGAGAGAGAATCGAAGGCAAGGTTCAGTTATACTCGCTCTTTCCGCTGGCCAGTTCTTTGTATCAGAATACCACGCAATGTCATTACTTTTCTTTCCGTGGAGGTAGAGACAACTATGTCGATTCATTACCGTTCTCGGTTTTGATGGGACCTTTGTCTGGCAGGCCGCAGATACGAAGTGTGAGTGGGGGACCCCATAGGATCGATCAGCTGGCGCAACACTCTGCAAACGCAACGCTCTCTCCGGGTTTCTCATCAAATGTCCTCAGCCAAGCCTAAAGGAGGTACGAGACCTACATTGAAACATCGTGAAGGCTATCGATTGGAATGCAGGGGCTCAGGTATACTTGGTACGGCGACAGACGCGGAATTGAGTTCCTTTCTCCCATTATAAGATAACGTGATTGTAGATGACATAAGGATTCTGCTTATCTATTGCTGTATCGGGCCTGGTAGGAAGGCCTTTGTCGATAACGCCCTTCTTGGCTGGCTGCAGCCACAAAAGCCCGATTTCGAAGATAGAGTCTCAGGGTAGACGTGAATCCAAGTCAGGCAGATGATTTGGTCAAGCGACTGATTTGTGTCAGAGACGACATTGAAGCCTGCAGCTGTGGCGTTCGAAAGCGCGCCACTTATTCAGTAGAGGCCGTCAAGCATCAAGTTGCAATGGTCCATGGGCCCGCTCCGCGCTTCCCGTTATTCACGGTGTACGTAGCAGCCAGTCACCAAATTTACTCAGTTTGCTTTCTTTATTCAAGTTATCGTGAGATCAGATGGCCATCTCATCTTATACAGTCAGGCTTCACATTTGGTAAGGTGACATATGTTCACAATCTAGGATAACAATTGAACGTCTAAAATCGTTCAATGCCTACCCGCAACACCTGAATCTCCCTATCGTAGCATCAGCTCAAATGCCATATTCGATCCAAAGCCCCACTCGTAGCTGGCCTCATTTTTCCATCAACCAACACGCCATGGTGATTCGTTGAGATCGCTTGGCACGGTTCATAATACTTCACAGCTTATGCAAGAGTTAACTAATGAAAAGAGGTACATTTTGGCGACGACCAACAGGCAAAATCAAATCCCGCCAACAATCTTCGTCTTAGTCACATCAACATACGTTCTGCACCAGGGTGGGGAATAACAATACCTGCCATGTCGGTGAAAACTCATGTAATGCGGTAAGTAATGCTGCCAAGATCAGGCTGTATCGTGGCAATTGCTTGTGTGGTGTCGGTGTTCTCTTCGTGTTGTCTCTCTTCTCTTCTTTCGTAAGTGGACGAGTCATATTGTGCTTATTAAAATGTGACTGTTGATTATAAAGGTGCATCGAGATAAATGCAAAGGGAAACAACTGCATATTCTGGACCAACATCGACAGGGAGGCAACAGACCGAGACTACGCGATGGGGGCTAAGACTTACAGCCGTCCCTGAACTATGTCGCCTAAGCCTTGCTTGGAATCTGTCAACCCCTTCCTTGATGAAGCGCCCGACATAGCGGGGTAGTGAGACAGGTGAGACAGACAGCAACCAATAAGCTCGATGATAGGGGCGAATGAATGCGGCTGTGTGCCAGTTGTCACTTGGCGCCTGTCAGTTGTGACAATATCTAATGCCAGAAGTCAACGGTAGGGAGTTGAAAAGCCAATCTCGCAATTCTAGACTCTTTTAGTCTAGAGCGGTGTAGATCATTTAGCGGCCGGTGCGAGGGGCTGACTGTCAGGCTGTGAGGCCAGATCGAAGCTAGTCTTAGTAAGGCACCACCGATTGTGATTGGCAGATCTGGTTGTAGGGCAAGAAAATTGGCAATAGCGTGTTCGCGATTATATGGGTAATCACGGACGCGCTGTTGCAATCAGAGCCCCATGATCTACATTGTAATCCACAATGCCAAGGTCCATAAGGCTGCAAGGACGGGAAAAGGCATTTGGTCAGACCAACGCTCGGGCCTCTTTCGAACGTTCGACAGTCGGGAACAAGTCCTTGCAACCCTACAGCTAGCCACCTCAGCTCGACTACATTGGTTGAGAAAATGGCGCCACCCCCGCCACCATACACGAAGCAACTTGTCGGTATTCATAATGAGGCGAGACAGGAAGCTCCATTACAGCCAATACCTGCAATGCAGCAGAAGGCTTTTTTCTTTGAGGGCGAATCCGTAATACAGGTTCCTTTGTCAGATCTTAGCTATGATCTAAACCAAGGCCATTTTTAGCTTCTGTCTTTTGCAGAGAAGCAGCAGACATCTAGGCCGGGTTGAATTCGATCATCTCCTTGTACATAAGGTCATTGTGCAGTATATTCTCGTCCATATTGAAATTAAGCCGACCAAGCCTCTTCCTACTTATTTGCAATGACAAGGGATTAGTATACTAAACAATACCATGTAAGCGAGGGAAGTTGCGCAGGCCGAGTAATTTTTGGATTCGGTCCTAAATCCTAAGATCAAAGGAATGGTGCACGGCCTAGAAAAATGGTATTGGGTGCTATTATCAGTGGTAATTGGTACAGTAGCAAATTCCAGCCAACGTGCACAGATAAAAAGGTTGTAGTTTCATGAAGATAATGAAGACAGGGTGCTAGCGCACGGACGAAAACTGTGTAGTTTAGTAAATTACAAGCAGTCCTTGGTACGGTAGGGTGTAGTATCGTTTTGCGCCACAAGACAAAAGTGAAGCTGGTTCCGAAGATTGCGACGAAGGAAGAAACCAGCCAATGAGAAGGGGTATCACCCACTTTCAATTAAAAAGTCAGCTGGGAGCTCGATAACCATGTCACTTTTCGGTAAAAGAGGATTTACAAGGGTATGAACCAATGAAAGACCGCAAATTTCCTCTTTTACCGAAAATGGGACGGACAATAGGGATGTAGACAAAGCAGCTCTTTCTAGAGATATAAGGAATCTTGGTTGTGGCCTTGAAAGCCTAAGTGCTGATTCCCTCCTGGATTCCTGCCAATCTTCTATCGCTAAGAAACACAAATAACCCAATATCACAGTTGAAGTGAATACAAATATCGGCCACCTTTTCAATGCTTCTTCTTGAGAACAGCCCAGTGGCTTGCTAAGTGGTTTGAGAAATGACTAGGGCGCTTATAGAGCTTCCTCTTCGACTCGATACAGAAAGGACATACATAATTGCCAGGCTTTATCCGTAGCCCATCGATCCCAAGTCTGAGGTTGTTATCCTGCTGGTACTTTTCTAAACATGCGATCAGATCCTCAGGAAGTTTCTTGTACCAGTCACCCTTTGGGCGAGAGACTTCGAGCTCGCAGGAAGCCTGTGCATTACATCCATCATGCGAGTCAGATGTTGGTGCTCCAGGGCTGTTTAAGCGATGCTGCTCAGTTGCTATGTTAGCAGATGACCCTCGAATATGGAACAAGTCATCGCTCTGGACTTGAGCGGGAAGAGCAGGTGTATATTGGGCAGTTGGTATTTGATTGAACGATGCTCGAACATCTGGCGGTTTACTGGCAAGCTTGGTCGTCAATGGTCGAGTACACAGTGACGGTGATAGTGACGGCGGTGATGGTGCATTGGTGGCTAACTGGGACGATCGAGCGGGAAAAGAAGACGGCTGATTATTTAGAGTTGGCGTTTGACCGGGAAGTTCGTGCGATGGAGGACTGTTCACTCCCTGCATAAGCATGGAGCTGATCGGTGGCAATACAATAGTAGTTCTGGAGGCTTCGAAGTTATACGGAGCTCCTATTTGACTTAGACGTGGGTGGTCTGCATTACATGGCATACCGCCAACGGCATCTGATGCGTCATTGCTGCTCTGAACCACGCTTGGAGCTTGCTGTGCTTGTTGTCGCTCTTCTGTTGTTGAATTTTCAGCATCGATGATGGGTCGATTGCTGTGAGGACGACCCATCTCGACTTGGGCATGTTGCTCCAGAGCGTAGAGCAGGGCCGGTTGCGCAGAGTCTGTTGATGAACCGTGTGGGATAGATGGACTTGATGGAAAAGGCTCTGTTGCGTAGATTTCTGGCGTTTTAAGTGGATTTGACATTAGGTTCATAGGAAGCAACTCTCTTGAAGGCGGATGCGGTGGGCATATATCAACGCCAGAGACTTGCTCTGACACAGATAATCCAAATAACCTAGCTCCCATATTTTTCTCAGGGGTAGCGGTCCTGTTTGCTCTCTCATTGCAATGTGGCCTTAACAAACCAGCGTCCTTACAAACTTCTTGTGTCGTATTTGAAAGTGCGGCAGTACCTCTAGGCTCAAAAATGTCACAAGGCTCATCAAGCTGTCGTACCGGCCCATGAGAAGATGTCGCAATGTCTTCCAGGTTCAGTCGATGCTGTTGTCCCTCATCGCTACGAAGATCGGGTAACGATTGTTGTTGAATGGGGGGGTCATGCAGGGCGATATGATCTAAAGGTGACACTGGTTGAGTTGCGGGTAGAGAACTGGGTTCCTCTTGGCCCTGGTCAGGAGCCGCCATCTGAGAACTGCGATGTTGAAGAGGAACTGTAAATAGTAAGCGATCCAGTTCATCAATGGAGTATATTACCAATTTACCTTTCAGAGGCGTGGGCGGGTAGCCGTTGGCCTCTATTGATGACTGTTCTGTCGCATCAGGTGCCTCAGACTTTGACCTGTCTACTTCTCGTTCTGGCGAACGTTTTTCTGCCCGAGTTTTAAGAAACTTGCGAACCGACCGTATGTGAGGAACAAGTGAGTTCTTGTTGTTTGCATCGAACTGCCTCAAATCTCTTGCAGAAACCCAGCCGACGGCGCTCTTGG
>JAAIJJ010002050.1:375-23666 GCA_020976545.1 Fusarium sp. Barmshour
ATATATCTTTTAAGGCTAACTTATAAACTTAAAAAAAAATATTACTTAATTTAGGTTTTTAACTTAATATTATATATTAAAAGTATTAAAGACTTTTTTATTAATTACTTTAATTATAATAACTTTTTATTAAGTAATTTAGTTATTAAAAGTATTAATTTTTATAGTTATTTATATAAATTTAAAATACTTACTATATACTTTTAATTAGAAATATATATTATATATTACTTTAAAACTTTATAGCTCTTAATATTACTTATTTAATTAGTCTCTTATAATAAAAGATATCTTCTAATATATATCTAAAACCATTTTAAGGATAAACTTAACTAGCTTTTACTCCTGCTTTTTTATCTTTTTATATATTATCTCTTTTAGGAAGTAAATCCTAAGATTATACTTATATTCTACTCTTCCTTTAGGCAAGAGTTCTCTAATTTATTAAGGTAAACTATAGTCTAAGTTAGGTATTGTTATATTACTTTTAAGAGTATTTAAATCTACTTATTTATAGTAATTCTAGATTTCTAGAAATTCTAATTAATAAGGCTATTAGATATAGTTATTTAAATTAATATATTACTATAGGTTATAGATATATACTAGTTTCTTAAACTTATTAGACTAGGAATCCTAATCCTCTGGAGATGCGTAGATAATGGCCTTTTTAGCGTGTTTCGTCGCCATCGTGATAGAATGAACCTAATCCACTCACAGGGAGCCAAGAGTAACGAGTGGCGGACCAATCGGTCTAGAGGGGGGATGCACCTCAATGGAGGGGGGATCGCGTTCTTGGCATTGCAACACACGTAACTCCGGTGCCGCGTTCCCCACATCCCTCGACATGTAATTTGAGAGTTTGCCAGGGTTTGCAGCACCTTTGTTAAACATACCTCACGTTTAGCGAAAGGGGGGACATTAACCTCATGCACAGTCACTCGAGCTCAAGGCAAAAAGTATAACTGTATCCCCAGTTACTCATTGCAATCGAGCAACATTTCTCCGCAAGCTCTGACACTTTACCAAGATGCGCCAGTCTGTGCTGCTCGGTCTCTCAGCGCTTTCCAGCATTGGTATTACAGTTCCAGTCCAAGACAGTCCTCGTCAGCGGCTGCTCGATGGACTTGGTCTACCCGCAAATTATCGTGGTTTGACGGGTGGTAAACCACTTCCTTTCACGCCTGAGCCTAGAGACCCGAATGATGATTTTATAGACTCCGTTGGTGAGGACCTCGAGCACAAGATGAATACACAATTCTGCATCAATGGTCCGAATACACGTAATGTCTGACAATAACTTGCGGCCGAGGTCACTGTGCGGCCTTTTGGGATTATTCAGAGGCTCACCGATCAGGCCCTTACCTTTAAAATTCTGCTGTATAAACTCACCGACTTCACAGCTTATCCCAACGGCTAGTTGCCCCTTCTTGCCGCGTTTACAGACAGTAGGCTTAGTATAGATTTATATCGTACATTTTATCAACACAAGTCTCTTGGCCTAAGTGGCTGATCTTTTTATCTGGTATCTCATCAATGGGATCAGTATACTGTGATACTCTCGATTGAGGAGAATTCGATGTCGAAGCCTACTCCAGCCAAGCAGAGACCAAAGGCTTCAGCCCTTCAGAAAACCATTGCTCATCAATCGATAAGGTTGCGTCGAAACCATGATCACCCTCACATACAGCAAGCGTAAAGGTAAGATCTGGGTCCAGCTCCTTGATCTTGTCAGCTAGCTTGACGCTGCCTTCCACCGGCACAACGCTATCTTCTTTGCCGTGCCAGACAAACACACCGCCTCGAGGAAATCTGGCACCATCTTCGATTTTGTCCAGAATGGAAAGATCTCTTCGGTTGAGGGGAATGAGCTCTTCAAACTTGCCGTTCTGGATATAGCTGAACATCAACGCGGCACGTTGGACCCGGGGGTCAGCCGAGATTATAGAAGAAAGTTCCCCATTCTTCAGATTGGCCTTGTGCTCATCTATTAGGCTAGCTGGCATTTGGGGGAACCCAAACATTGGCTTTTCATACGCCTCAGTGAAGTGGCGGCTTTTGGCGTCAACCAAAGGGTAGGCTGCTGTTACAGCTCGAACCTCAGAGGCATGATTCAGGCCGGTAATGAGGCTGAGGTAACCGCCTGCGCTGTCTCCAGCCGCCAGGATACGGGTGGTATCGACTTGAATCTTCGCTTTGCCGCTGATGAATTCCGGGAGCTTAGTGCGGGTCCAGGTCAGGAAGTCATCGATGTCGGCAATGATTTCATCCATTGTGGCCTCAGGTGCCAGTCTATAGTCGCAGCTCACTATTACGGCTTCGTGACGCGACGCAAACTGAAGATGCCAGGGCGAGAAGAAATCTGGGAACAGACTGGAGCCAGAAATGAAGCCGCCGCCATGGATTCGGAGTATTATAGGCCTGGGGCTGGTCAGTGTATCTCGAGCTTGTTCTACTAACGCCTTTGGGACGAGGACGTGGCAGGCAATCTCGTGGCCCCGGACAACTTTGTAGACAGTTTCGAAGATGTCAAAGTTGACAAAGCGGGAGTAATCATTGGGGTTGAATTGGGGCGCCATGGTGTTTGGTAAATCAGTGGTTGGTTGGGCTGTACCGGCTTTAGGAATCTGGGAAGCTCGCTGGATTTATACATGTGGCTGGCTGGGCGGTCAATGCGGGTTCCAGCCAATGCACAGGTAGCAGGCATTTGTGATTGTATTGTACAGCGTGGGACGGGACTAGGAATAACCGAGTGCATATAAAGAGGGCTGGTTACAAAGTTTAGTCCCATGCTCCGTGCTCGTACGAAGTGGACATGGCCATTGTTTTTTTAACTAACGCCACTCGCGGTACGTAGTACTGTAAATCAAGCCAGAGGGTAAAAGACACCCCCCACCCCCCTTCAATTCACGATATCTACAAGAGGGAAGGTCATTATGATCTACAACAGGAACGATCTACCTGGTTAAAATACAATTAGAGGCTTATTATAGGATATCACGGTGGGCTAAGCTACTTTAAATTAGCCATCATCCTCCGAGCTACTACTGGCATCGTGGTCTGGCATCACCACGCTATTGAGAAAGCTAATCTGTACAAGTCAGCAAATCAAAGAGTTCTTCTCGCCTTCTCCAGAAGCAAAATGGGCTTACGAATGCGACCAAAGGCTGCAAAATCTCGACGATCCTTTCCTGGGTGTCTTCTGCGCATAGAATATTGTCCGGAATCTTTCTAGAAAGAGTGAACTTTCTGAGCTTTAGAAGCTCGATGTCTCGATGGTCTATAATGAACCCCTAGTAAGACGGTTAGCCTCGACCGAATCTTCTGTGATGTGCATTGCACACCTTGGGTCTCGCCTTGAGGGCCGTTTCCTTGTTTTCGAGAGCAAAGGCCTTCAAAGCTGCTTCTTCTGTGGCTTCCTTTCTGGCTTGCGGCAAGAAGGTCAGCTTCAGGCTGTCATCGTCCAGAACTCTGCGCCATCGCCTCGGCCGCTCGTCTATGCTCGCTCGAAGTCTTCGGAGTTGTTCTGCATTAGGTGCGAATATCCCGCCAGCGACGAAGGACATGCCTGGTTCGCAATGGATGTAGTAGTGGGCATATGTCCCCTTGCGCCCCGTTCGAGACCAAGCCGCCGAGAAGTGCGCCTAGTAACCATCAATCATGTACTCTGGAACCAGGACACCGTGCTTCTTACCTTATATGGTTTCCCATCGGGACTGAAGCGCAAGTCTCTGTAGATACGAAACATGACGTCCTTAGCCGGTAACTCCGGGATGGTGTCGTCGATGGACATAATCGAAGAAGTAGTTCGCTCGACAAATGTTTCCCAGTCTTTGTATGCGCGTCGAAACTCCCCATCATGAGCTTCTGTGCGTTAGCGATCATCAATATGGTCGGCGTCGCGATTACCTTTCAGCCAACCTCGATTGTTATTGACTTTGAGGTCCTTCAAAAATAGAAGGCTGTTCGGGTGGATCTTAAAGTCGACGTATGCAATGCCGCCGTCGTCCCGCATCTTCTCCAGAGGGATAATTGTCACTACCGGGGGTGCGTCTTCGTCCGCATCATTACAGAACTCGTCGGTTTGAGCTTCATCCGGCTCTGCCGTGTCCTCAAGGTGCTCTGATTTATTATCCCCGTCGTCGTCTTCTTCGGAGTCGTCTAGGTATGAGTCTTCTGAGTCTTCTGGCCTGTTACGATTCCGACGAGTTCTTAGCGCATCGCGTACTGCCGAGGACGGCTCCTGGGCGCTATCGTCATCACTGTCTGTGTTCTCGACGTATACAGTCTTACGCGATTTGTTCGGCAACCGTGATCGGCGCAGTTCGGGCTCGGGGGGTGTGGAATGTTTGCGTTTCTTTATAGGCATACTGTCGGGTTGGTCAATCACACAGCAGAGTCGGGCAATTAAGCAGTGTAATCTGTTGTCACCAGACAAATCAGAGACGCAGCCATCTAGTGTCAAGTTCCAACCACTTGGCTAATTACTGTGCACCCGCGGAAGAACAATCATCCTTGTGCGTCTCAGGCGGGTACATGAAATGAAGTTGGGCACGCCCTATACACATCAAGCATAATCCCTAACTAGCTGGTCCGTAGGTAGCCGGGATTAAACGTGTATAATTGCGGTTCGATACTGTACAAGACCTGATTCCCAACCTCTGGTTGCTTGCTCATGGATGAGATACGTCGATATTTCAGTTATCCTGATTTGATATAGGGGATCTAATAATCGGCACATTCTGACGAAATGTACTTACTCCAAAGGGAAGGTTACTAGTTAGCCCAAGCAGAGCACCTAGCTTTTTATTACATGCTATATATTTCTTACTCTGGCAACTTGTAGCTATAACAAGTGAAGGACTTTTGCCGCCTACGAATCGGGATATTTCACCCAATCGATAACTGTCAATGGCTAACTTGTAGGATTGGCGTAGCTGCAACACGTACCCAGTTTTATGGGGCGGTGGTAGCACATCAAAAAGTTCATGTTGAGAATTGAGTAACACTGGGCATACTCTACTTTGGTGCCCTCGGATACGCACTCGATTAGGAAAGAGACTTTTTCGCAATCGAATTACATCATGACAAATCAAGTTAGTCGGTGAAATCCGGATGTTTCAAGGTCCCTAATATTACAATGCATTACTGAACCTTGATCAAATGTCGTCGAGGTTTGTTATTCGTATGACGGAGGGCCCGAGGGTTGCCGTATGGTGTAATACGCACCCTAGACAGCGTATAATCCCTGTTTCAAATAACCGGGTTTGTTCATGGTGGATCTCCATTTTAGAACCGACTTGCGACTTATTTTGCTGTGGGAACGTTATGTATTTTAGTAGTATCGTGAATGCAGGTATACTTGAAAGTAGCAGGGACACGAAACTGGATCGATGGTCTGTCTAGCATGCATTTGCCGAATATAGACTTTTACCAGCGTGCAGTAACTATTATGGTGCTATCCCAGTAGAGTGGTTGATTGGTTTTGCCAGGCTCCTTCTGCGCGATTTATGCTCAATGGAAGGTTCCCTAGAGTCTTTAATTTCCTTCAGCAGGGTATTTTATGGCTTATCATGGCCGGCTCGTAACGAATTGCATGGTCCAAGTCGTCAAAACCAACCTCAGCTGCGACGAGCTACTACCACCATGTGGTACCCTTAATGCTTCTGAACCGAGATGGAGCGCTATACGCTCAACTGAACTGCATCGGTTATTGCTCTGGGCTTTCGGCGATTCTAAATTTGGCAACATGGTCAATAGTAGATAATGTAAGCTCTGTAGAATACATGTAAATAACGTGTATTTGATTGCTTCGGTTGTCAAGTGCACTCATAAGACCATCGCGAATGGTGTATTTTCTTTCTCACTACACGCTTTCCCTGACCTTACATTCTTGGCTTCGAGGTTACTGCTAGGGCCTATTAGGGAACATGAAACTGTCGATCGAAATGTTCTTTCCCTCACGTACGGCGCATTCGACAAGTACCATGAGATGAAAACACCTTCCCTATGTATAGAGAACCACTGCAATATACAGACACTTTGCGTCCCTACATGGGGGCGCGGGCAGGGCCCTCTCTGACCCAACGGTCTAACTCGATTATGTATAAGACCGCAGCGACATGTGACGCGATGCGGCCAAATCATACACACTCTGTCCCTCTTTACTACATAAAGCCACCAATAACAGCAACAAACAGGCTTTTTTCCAAGGCTTGGGTTTAGAAGTGTCCGGATTCCATCAGATTGTATCTTATCAGACAAACAGGGGCTCTGTGCTGTTTAACAAGGATAGCGTTCCATTTACGGCCGATGCGTACTAGTGCCTATAAGTGACAGGGGGTAATGTTTGCTCTAGATGAGATCTTAACGGCCCAGTTTTTCCCACAACGCCCCACACCCTAAGCCCATCATTGGCCCCACAACCTCGCGAAATGGCCCAGATAGGAAACTTTTTTTCCGTGGATATTTTCCAGTGCCCTTGTGAAGCGACGATCCCTATTACGTAAAGCGACTCCACCAAATCTAGACTTACAAGCCATTTTCCTCCTTGGGCCAGATTGCAAACCTACTTGTTGGTCTTTTTCGGAGCTGAAGGTTCTCTGAGTCAGGTCGTCATATAGATAACCCAGGAATAAATGTAATGGTTTGTAAGCTCGATCTGGTTTACGTAACCTCTAGCTAGGTCTTCTCCAATAACATAGTAAGTTAGTCTCGTGAGCAAGAGAGTAACAGGCACTACAAAAAACCTGTCGGTCTTGTCGGATCTGTGAGCTGCGGCCGGGGTCCACGTTGCGGTGGAAGCGGGCCTTTGCGAAGCGGGCTCGAAATTATAGTGTACGATAATCATTTTACAATGTGGGATGGTGACTTATTCTCATTTCTTTGAAACCCACAGATTTTTTGTCGGGAGTTATATAAGATCATATTTCAGAGCTCGAAATTCTAATCTTGACACAAGTTTTCAAACCGGCCCTATCCCAACAGCTTTCTACACCGATTGAACAATCTTTGCCAAGCATTTCCTGTCTTTCCAATCATGGCTTTCAACCGTATTGCTGTCTATGGTCACCGTGGATTCGTTGGCTCGCGAGTTGTTCCTGCTCTAATTGCCTCGGGAGCGCCAATTACTGTTTTGCATCGCCCTAGTTCGGATACTTCCAATCTCCCTGATCACGTGAGAAAGATTGAAGTCGACGTTCTTGACGAAGACGCTTTGGTTGGCGCCTTGCAAGACATAGACATTGTGATGTCAGTCAGACCCACTGAACATCTGTACCTTTTCGAATCTATGCTAATGGACTTCCCAGTTCTTTTGTTGGAGACGAGGGTACCGACAGACAGTATGGCTTTGTGAAAGCCATCCCTAGGACCAATGTCCAGCTTTTCTCTCCTTCGGACTTCTGTCTGCGATATTGTGAGCAGGGAATGCGCATGCCCTGTATGAAGGCAAAAGCGAGAGTCGAAAAGGCTTCTAAGGATGCTGGAATTCCAACCTCTGTTATCCACGTAGGAAACTTTGCTGAATTCACCTTGAGCACGCCGTCAGTCATCAAAAGACCACTCACGATGTTTATCCGTAACTGACTTTCACAAATGTTAGGGCGGTGGGTATTGATTTGCAGAACAACATACTGGTCCACACTGGCAACTCCGTTAGGGAGAGAGTTACTATGTGGTGCGTAGCATTTTACCCAAAGACTCCTTCTCATCTAGAGAATTCCTTTAGTATAATTAAACTAATTCCATGTAGCACCAAGGACTACGTAGCAGCTGCGTACGTCGACATATTTACCACCAGACCTATTCACACTATACAGAACCGGACCTTCACTTTGTCGGAGCTTGCACCAACAGGCATGGAAATTGCTGCGATCATGAAAGAGAAGAACGGCAAAGATCCCTCTATTGCGACACGAAGCTTAGAGGAAATTAACCAAACGATCGAGGATTGTCTCAGCAAGGAGAGTAATCTCGCTGTCCCGTCCTATTGCCGCAAGATCTGGGGAACGGGAGAAATGATGAAGATGCTTCCCGATGATTTATGGGAAGTTAAGGACTACAAGAAAGCAACTTTAGAGGATCTTGTCATAGGAGGAAGATTGGAGAGCTACAGAGCCCTGCCCGATCATGTGATGGAGTACCTAAGAAAGATGCTCTGAAACATGTATTGCCATCTATTCTAACGTAGCTAGCGGGGAACTTGGCCAAGAATCTCCAGACATGGGCTTTTGCCAGTTTCAACGGCCTTGACGACGATATTGCAGTCGAGAAACTCCCCGTATCTGGTAGGGTTAGGGGTAGAATTATAGGCATTTCGAGGCTTCTCCGCTTACTACTCTTCAAGTATTAGCAGGCATACGCAATCATCGTCCACTTTACGTCTGACCGGGACCTTAGTTTGTTTCGTACCACCGTATGCGTTGCAGCGTTAAATATAGGCTGGTCAGGGGAATCCTCGATGTTAATATTCCATTCGGATGGATTAGAGTATTTACATCGCGAAGACTGTTTGCAAGAACTCCAGGATGTTGGTATGAGATGAGATGTAGAAATCATTCGGTCCACTTAGCGTCGAGATAAACGGCATCGCTATCGTTGAGTTGTCGAAGGAGGCTGTAAACGGAATAATACGTAAGCCTAACTTCTAACTTAAGGTCTTGGAGGCCAGGCTTAATCGATCAAGTAAGCATCACGATTTGATCTGTCGACTGCGAAAGTTACTTAGCGAAGGCCAAGCCGACAGCTCCACTACCCATAAGAGCGATTTTCGTGACGCCAAAGATTAACTGAGTCAAGGATTGTCAAATTCTGAAAGCAGCTTAAGAGTGAAAACAAATGATAATGATAGCATTGTGTCGTGAGAGTAGATAGCTATGGACAATTTATAGCCAAGATTGAGATAAAAGTGCGCGTTGTGGGTGGAGGAGAGGGAGGTGTTCTTACGTCACGGTTTAACACCCTGGCGTGACTGTGTCAGAGGCGTATCATGACTCAGGGAATGGGAGTAAGCTAGGAATATTTATCTTCAAGTACTTAATCCTGCCATGATGCTTCCAGCGCCGTTTGTCTTAACCTCTCCTTGTGAGACATCATAAAGATATCGTCAGTGGTGTCAGGTAAACCTATATTTCCTTTCCAGGAGTTTTCATTAGAGTATGTGATGATCCAGTGGCATAAACGGGGAAGTATCACACCTAAGAAATTTCTCAGTAAGTTTTACTTACGTGGTCATTTGGTATTCCACCAAACTGGTTTTCAAGTTTAAGCGCCACTAATTACTTGTCTATTTGAGCCCAGAAGCGAGGTACCCCTATCTACTACCGCGAGTAGAATCCACTAACCCCCTTTAGCTCTAGAGTGAAGAGGAAATTAGGAACAGCAACCGACTGAGGGGATTCCGATGTTAATGGGGAGCACGACGGCTCACTACCGAACAGCTCAGCAGTTACATCAGTGACACTTAACGATAGACGTGATAAAAATCCTTAAGAGCCTCCTCCGTATCATTTAGAGAAGGTTTATATGTTTTAGGGAAGAGTTGTGTAATATACGACAGGTTTAGTTATAATACGAGAATATTCCAAGTATTCACTACGATATTAAATAGCATGATAAGTACCTTAACTCAATTAGATGTTTCAAGCGTTTTAGTCGTAGTTTCTCTTTTAAGCAACTGGCTTATCACGTTTGTTAGTATGATATGCTAAATGGATTTAAGATATTTGGGAAAATGTCTTACTAGATTGATATGTTAAGCGTACTCCTATCTGTTATTAAGTCGTGCTATAAGTAATTGCTTAAACTAATATAACTGGGAGGCTACAAAATCTAGCTGCGAAGTACGTGATTCCTTTCCAATTCTCGTGTTCAAGTAACCAGGGTGGGCATCAAAAATCATGATCGAAGGATCTTGCCCCTTATATACAGGCCATGCTGGCACAGGCTCTAATCGAGTATTAGAGTAATTCTGGCAAGGGATGAAGTAAAATAGGTTATGTGGAAAGGTAATGACTCACGCTTGCTATAGGAGGGGATACCAGTGTTCATAAATCCCACCCACAAACCGCTCATCACTGCTGCGAGGTCAAGGTAAGATTGTGGCCTGCCAGCGAACGGATTACCACCTAGAAAAGGGGGTTCGCCTCCCTCCCAACCTGTTCCATTAACATTGTAGAACATATATGCCAGCTCAAAACCATGAGCCGATCCAAAATAGTTGGGGCCGACACTAAGAGTGGTATTGGCATTATAAACGTAGATATTGCTACTATGCTTCTGCCATAGTTGAGCCCCGTAATGAGTTGGTGCTTTGAACACCACATCAGTCAAGATTGTATTTGCGCGCTTATACAAAATTCCCACCGTGGTATTGAGTTCGGCGTTCAAGACTTCTGGGGTTAGGTCTGGATCCGAATACTTGTATCGTGACATGATTTCCGTAGCTTGGGTGAAGTTCAGGCCCACGGTCTCAGTCACGAGAACTTCGTGAAGTTCGTGTTCCCTATTAATCCCCAGAGGTGTGTAGTATCCTGCTTCGTCGTTGTTAGTGCCAAGGAGCAAAGGAACCTTAACAAAACTGCCATCTCGCAATTGCTCTAAACGGGGTCTAGCAACAATATCCCCATCAACCACTGGACCATATATGATTGCTGCAAATGGGAGACTTAGTGTTGCATTGATTGCGTTATTCAAGGTCTCAAAATCAGCCTTCCGCAGACATGCAAGCTTGTCGGTGGCCTCAGGACATATGGTTTTAGTAATATGTGCTGTAGCGAGCGATGCCCTTTCTTATGTGAGTTAGTGCGACAGTTGTGTCATCATCAAATCATGGTTCTTACCAATACTCGGCTCCCATGGGCCTATTCCTGCTACCGATGCTGACTGTCCTATTGCTGCGTGGAACAGTCCATCGTCACGGCCATTGTACGCGAATAAGTGAGAAGAGACCGAATAAGACCCCCTGGAGATTGAAAGTTGATCAACAAGGCGTAAGCACGAGACACTCGGGATAAATGCTTACGCGCTTTCTCCAAAGATAGTTATCTTGGAGGGATCACCGCCAAATGCTGCGATGTTCTCCCTTACCCAATGTAAAGCCAGCCAGCTGCCTGTTAATCGAGGCACAACATGCTGCATTTAGATACTGACCTTTGATCCCTCAGTCCAGCATTTGTCGAGCCTTCTTTAACTATCTCATCTGAATAGAGCCAGCCCCAGCCCGCCAGCCGATAATTAATTGTAATAGCAATAATCGGTTGTTGAATCTGTATGGACCGCTCAACGAAGAAAGATACATTATAATATCCTTGTGCACCGCTTCCGTATGACCAACCACCGCTATTTCCAATTAGCTTGTAGGAATCAATCCATTAAAACAATCAGACTTACCCATGAATAAAAACTGCAACTGGCAGGGGCGTCGACCCGATGCCTGCTGGGCGAGCTATGTTGAGAAACAAACAATCCTCGCTCGTACGGTTCTTTGCCGAAATTTCGCTGTCCTCGCCGTAACCGACACAAGAGTAGCCATATTCGGTTGCGTTTCGAAGTCCCGACCAAGTAGTTTTCAAACTACGAGGAGTGGCAAAGCGCAGGTCTCCAACAGGTGGCTGCGCATAAGGGACTCCAAGAAAAATGTCTTGATTATATACCGAGTTGTGGAGTCCGACATAAGAGCCGTGGAGAGTGTTAACGATGGGAGCTTTGCTGGATGTCACAGCCGCGCTGCTCACTAGTCGAGCACACAGTATCGCGCCAAGAACTGAGGTAATGGATTTAAGAGACATGATGATTTTGCATTTGAAGTTGTTTCTTCTCGCCTTTTTGGAGTAGGCCTCTGATGGATTTATACTTCACAATTATATTGACGATGAGAAACATGGAATCTCACGTGGCTACAAGTCTCGTATCCTGTCTAAATTAGGCAAGTAAACAACAACTTATTCATCAAACCTTGTTTGCCTTTAGGGTCTACGTAATTCGTCGTAGCAGGTCTACATATGCCCTAACGTGGGTCACCCATGACCGGCCACCCCCCACAACCAACCCTAAATACCGCTTCCTCAGCCACTGTCCCTTTAAGTGCCACAGCATATAACGCCTTCGGAGGTAGCAAAATTCCCCGGACCAGGGTATTTCGTAAGGATGTTGGTTTGGCGGCTAAGCCGCCAAACCAAAGAAGGCTTGGGCGGCTCAGAATGAAGAGCTAACCAGCAGAAGGATCAGCCAGCTGCCTACATTTGGGATTCACCGACGTGGTGGGTATGGGCAAGAGATAGAGTATCATAGTCTTGCTACACAATTAGTTGGAAGTTTATAGAGAAGCATGCATGTATTTTTCTGAGTATTCTGCTCAGTCAGCATGTTATGCCACCTCTCGTGTTCAAGCGCCAGTCTTTAAGCAAGGCAATCTGGCTGCGCTTCGGGCCTTGTGGGATTGATAGCTTGAGGGATTCACAAGTTCTGACAGGAACATATCTCATTCATACATGACAATCGCGAATCTTAGCAACAGTAACCCATCTTGATTACTTCTTCAATACATTGTTACGATGGTGGCGAAGGAGGAAGGCGGAATCCTCCTATGTTAGTCAAATATCGTCCTAGAAACCCTAACTTTTCAAACAAATCCTCTCCAAGCCACTCGCCCATTAGCGAATTGCGCGTGTGCTCCAGTTCGCGAATATACTTGCCCGCAATCTAATAATCAGCGATAGTAAAGCTTTCCCTTTGTATTATCTCGGGGGTTATGGCGTACCAAGCAAGACGTTCCACGTCTCGTCTCATCCCACGGCCGCGAAAGCAATGGCTTCTCCAACCATTTCTGGCGTGTTAGACTCTATCCCGGCCTGTTCGATACCATCACACAGACTTGCAGTTATGAACGTTGGAGTGAAGCAAGGGGCGATTGAGTTAACCCTGATCTGCTTCTCTGTTGCTCTCTGCTGAGAGCCTCTCAGCAAACCAACTACTCCGTGCTTCGAGGCGATATAGGCAGCATTTCCTGTGGTACCAAAATAGCCCGAGGTCGAAGTTACCAACGTGATAGAGCCTCGGGAGGCATTATCGGTCAGGGGATTTCTGCTCAGGTAGTGAAGGCCTAGCCTCAAGGCTGGAAATGGTCAACTTAAGTTGCCCTAAGCACATCTATCGTGAGACTTACTATTCATTGCTCATTGCTCCCTTGAGATTGACGTCAAAGACCCTGAGAGTCTCATTTGATTCCACTGGAAGACCATCTTCATCCAGCTCTATGTCTAGTACCTTTGTACTCTCCATGATGCCGGCATTGGCGACGACCATGTCCAACTTGCCGAATTTGACAATTGTCTTCTCAAACAACGAAACCATCTGTTTCCAGTTCGTGATATCAGCAGGGATAAAAACCGCCCGTTCTGGATTCTTGAGGGACTTGATGAGATCCTCTGCTAATTCTCGGAGCTGACTAATAAATCAGTAGTCTACTTGTTTCTCCATGCAGATGTTTCTAAGGCTTGAGTTCGGATTTTCTATTAACAGCGATAACAAGCGCCTTGAAATAACTCATAAGTGTTCACAAAGCAACTAGTAGAATCTCAGTTTATATACATTTTGAAATTGATTCTATTACAGATGTGTTTCGCAGCTAAGCTCTTAGATTTCTAGGAACTAATCTTCTTCTCTTCCCACAGCTGGCAAATGTACTGTCTTCAGTCTTTTTAGAGTCTGGATTCAAACCTTTCCAGCGGCTCCTTGTACATTTGCAGAATCCGATCCCTCTTATCTTGTAGGCGTGTCTTTGACTCTCCAAATATTCTTGCAATACCCGTTGCCTCAAATCTTGCGTTGTGAAGCACGATGTCGGCCAGTCCCTTTGCGCAGAGAAACCTGGGGCATGCCATGACCTGTAAACCCACCCATAATAAACATTCCGGGACGGCAAGGAATGGGGCCAACACGGGGAATATGGTCAGAAGAATAGCCCATTACTGTAAATGTGGTTAGCCAGGTAGATGGCAGAGGCTATCATAGGGGGAAAAGCTCACTCCCCGTCCAGATATCATCAACACGAGCGCCACTGTTTTCCCAGCCGTGAAAATGCCTTTGCATATATCCATCAAAGTAATATCGTGCTCTCTCAATTAATTCCCTATCGTTAGTATTTCCATACCAGTCTTCCAGATGCCTGATATATGCCTGGCGGGCACCCCCAACGATGATGCTTCCATCTGGCCTTGGGACCAGATAGTCAAAATCCCGGTCATTGAAGCGCAAGGTATAGGAGTTATTTAGTAATGGCGGCCTTCCGGGGGTCGTAATTCGGCTGCAAATCGCTCGACACGGGACGATCTTGCCCTCATGCTCGGGAAGAAGAGCGACAGTATAGGCATTTGTAGTCATGACGACTTGTTTGGCCTTGATCACCCCTCTATCTTTTGTGGATATCGTCCAATATCCATCTGCATCACAACCTGAAGATATGCTCTGTACTGGCGTATTAGTTTGGAGGTTGACACCTTTATCGATTGCGTTGCGAAACATATGGTGGATGAGCTTGTAGGGCCATAGATGCCCGGCAGTGTAGCTGAAGCAACCCCTAGCCTCTCTAACACCCGTGAGCTTTATTCTTATCAGCCCATTGACCAGGTAGAAAATCATTGATAGCTTACTCTTTCTGCAAACTTATCCGGGGCGCAATACGTGTGCTTGGTCGACTCTATACCTTGTTCCATAAGTGAGGTGTACGCAGCTCTGAGTTTCTCCTGGTGCGATGTCGAGAGCTGAACGTCAATGGCTCGGGTAAGGACAAAGTCGCAATCGACGTCTTCTTCTCGTATATAGTTGGCGACGGCATCAACATTAGCAGATTCGAAATTCGCAAGCTCGGCGGCAGCTTCGATGCCGTACTCTTTCGCAATTCGCGATATTGAGTAGTACGAATCGGGTTTCAGATGTCCTCCTAGATGAGATATCAGAACCTACTTGGTCGGAAATACTCCGCTGATAGTGGCTTGCCATTTCGTCCAGTGGCTCCGGAGCAAAGCTGCCTCGCCTCTAAAACCAGGATTGACAGGGCCTTGCCGGCGCACTTGGACAGAATCTACGTGACTATAGCCGCTCCAAAATAACCAGCTCCGACGACTACAATGTCGCACTGGCTTGGAAGCTGGCTTGTGGATCGATGCGTATCAAGTTCTCCTTCCTGGCTTCTCCAGAAGGAGCTCATGCCATTAACCGAGGGAAACTGTGTCTGGGCCATGTTTTTTGTGCGAAAAATGATGGATTGAATGTTAAGTCTGAAACTGTGAAGTCCGCTATTTTACTATATAGATTTTAAATATGCCTTAAATTTAATAAGTTTATTAGATTTGCTATACTTATTTATTAGTATTGTTTTATTTTATATAAAGTTTCTATTAAATTTACTTATAAATTTACTATATAGCTAGGATAGGACTTATATATAAATATCTACTCTTTAAGATAAGATTTTTTTAAAAGCTAAGGACTAGTTAAGGATTTATAAACATTACGTTAAAGATAAAGGACTTAATATAATTTAAATAAATAAAAATTGTTTTTTTTTAAGCCCTAACCCTAATGCCTTTCTTTAATTTAAGGCTTATAATTACTTATAAATAATTCTTAAGGCTATATTATTACTTAATAATTATCTTTATCTTAGTTATAAATAACCTTATTATTCTTAAATAACCTAATATATTATTTTAACTTAGACATAGTAGAGTTATTTCTGTCATCTCTTAGTGTTTATTTGTTTACATAGCCAGGGTGGGTACAGAGACGTTAGACGTGGTATTCAAGAGATAGCTTTAAAAGTCGGACTTTGTGATTGAGTTGATGGAGCCTGACGGGAGGCTCGCCTATACGTTCGGCCAGTTGATCATCCAACTCCATTAGTCGTACAATAGGCTGGGTACCGCCATATTACGGGTCGCTTCTGCATGCCACTCAGTCATCACCAGCTAGTGACCTCCTACGAAATCCCGTACTCTTCCCATGATCCCACCTCGTGCGGCCACTTGCCCATCACCGAATCTGATAGCAACCCGAACTGCCTACACCAATACCACTCAATCAGCATTTCTCCTCAAAGCCACTGGTATTGCAGAGCAGAGCATATAATTTGTGGGGTTCCACTTACGTATTCAAACAGCTCATCAACACCAAATCCTGTGACTGGGTCGCAGAAAAAGTACTTCGGAGCGCCAATCTCTCTCCGTATCGAAAAGGGGATGAATGGCTCGTCCTCCTGCTCCTGTCGCCTTTCGATCCCCCCTTGCTCCTTATGTTGTATCTGAGACCCGTAACCGCTAGCACTGGCATCAGTAGTATGAGGGAGTATGATGGGAGAGTCCTTAGTGGTCTCTCCCGATTCCTCCGACCGGATTGGCTCATTTCTTTCGTCGTCTGAGTCATTGGGATGATTCAGTCCTACCAGAATGATAGGGACCCCGGGGCAACGCTGCATGAGCTCCGGCGTCCACTTCTGCAGGATGCTGCTCTTCGACGCGGCCGTGGGGTTATTTGCTCTGAAACAGAGCAGGATGACGTGTGCACGAGAATATGCGAGGGGCCGGAGGCGTTCGTAGTTCTCTTGGCCCGAGGTGTCCCATAGAACGAGGTTCACGTCAAAGCCATCGACACTAAAAGTAACTAAGTAGTTAGAAGGGTATTAACTCGGCCAGGGAGGGGGGACCAGGGGAAGCAGAACTACCGGCAGTGGGTCTCGTAATTGTGAAAGACCGTAGGGACATAACGCTTTGGCAGATAGCCCAGAGTGAAGGCTGAAAGAAGGTGCGTTTTTCCGGCGTCATAGTCCCCAACGGTGACGCATCTATGCATAGATATCAGCAAGGGCGGTCTAAGGAAATACTGGACATAAGAAAGAGGTTTTGGGGTGGCGTGTTTTGCCAGCACTCACTTGTACTTTTGCAGGCGAGGCTTCTCTCTCAGGACCGCGTCAACTTGGAACGCGGCCGTTTCTTCAAGGGCCTCATCGATGGTGACCGGAATGCTGGTCAAGGCCGTCTTGAAGGACTTGGTAGCGCCACTCGCTGCCGTACCCGTGATGATGCTGCTGCCGGACCTGATTGACTCGACCCGCAAGCTAACCATGTCGGATAACACGTCGGTATCATCCTGTGATGCGAGGGCAATTTCTTCAAGCGTTTCGATTTCCCCTATCTCTTCGATTTCCATCTGCACAATCCGTCTTTGTCTCGCGTAGATATCATCCAGAGGACGAGTCATGGCTTCCAAGTCGTCATTAAAGTCCTTGAGGTGCTGTACCAGCTCGGAGAATTTCTCCCTGTCGGAAATTGCCCAACGGGCGCCATCACAGAAGCGAGACAGAGAGCGCTGCTGCTTCTTCCAGAAGAAGAACGATGTCCTCCTTCGAGGCGGCGTAGGTTCGACGGAGCTGCTACCGCTGCTCCCGATCGCGGGGGGGCTTCTACCGACGACTGGAAGCATTGCCGAATCCCCCCTACAAGGTTTCAATCCAAACCGCTTCTTCAGTTCCTTCTCATCATCAAACAGTTCCTTAAGGCATTCCAGCGTCGCAGTAATCCTGGCCCGCAGAACCGGTTCGTCCAGTCGCGCGTCGTATCCACCCGTGCCCAGCAAGCCACATGCCCTGCCCCAAGTCGACAACCGCAACTCCTGATTGTTGAACTTGGTCTCGATGATCTTGTAATCCTTGTCCAGCGCTGCGCCGCGGCGGACGAGCTGGTAGCAGTCGACGCAGGCGGTGAACAGCCCTGTCAGTCCTACCGCGCCCAGGGCTAGGCCAGCAGCTTCCATAGTAGGCTACCCAATAGAATCGACTATTCCGTTCATGCACCTGGCATTTGACATCCTATCTTCATCTGGTTTGAAGTGGATGAAACTCATAGAAGACTCTCGTTGCATTGATGAGGCTGTCCGGACTCAGCCGCAGCTGATCTCAGTTGTAGCAAGTCACACATTTTGCCACTTTTGGTTAGTGGCAATTTTAGCCGAGGCGCCAGCGGGGGCTGTGCTGCAGCGATTTATGAGGTATCGCTTCAGTGAATCTTCTCCAGCAAAAAAATCCAATGAACCGCTCAGCTCAACGGGGTCGGAATTCAGATGCACCGGAGTCAGAGCATAAGAAGAGCAAAATAAGTTTGTTTTGATAACGCTGCGAGACCACCTGGGCGTTGAGGTATTGGGAGACAATGATCTGCTGTTCATACTCGTTGAATATTTGTTGCATGTCAATCAGGCTATGTCTGTAGTCTGAACCCTCTCTGATCCCCAACTCTGTGTGGGGGATCACGCTTTGCAGCGGCCCTGTGTAAAAGAACCAGGAATCATCAACCTCTAAATCAAAAACCACCGTTTATGCCATCATTCGTTTAATGAAGATGGGTTTAAATCGCAAGAGATGTCCCTTATCCTAAGACTCATCCACAACACTCAGCGCTGCATATGCATACGGGCCAACATTGTCACAGTGACCCATATAAATCCTCCAAGAAACTGCCACTATCAACGCATCCACGCAAAAGCCAAGGTCAGCACGCATATCTCTTGCATTTCAGTTTCCCAAAATGGCAGTATCGCCGTAACAGAGAGGGGCCCAAGTCACGACTCACATACATATATTTCCAGACCTGCCACTAATTCAAGCTGTTCACATCTTTTACATTTCTTAACCCTGCGAAATGTTTACTACGCAAGTTGAAACCAACACTCAATGGGCTTTAGCGGCGTTTGTATCCATTGTGTGCTGGTATATCGTGTCTTCAGTTGTGTCATGGTATCGCCTCCGTCACGTCCCAGGACCCTTCTTAGCCAGTTTTTCATATCTATGGGTTGGCTCATTGGCACTCAGCGGCAAACAATATGAGACCCATCTTGAAATCCACCGAAAGTACGGCCCTATGGTTAGGGTGGGTCCAAATGAGGTTCTTAGCGAAGACATAGAGCTGCTGCGCAAAATCAACGCTGCAAGAAGTTCATATGCCAAAGGAGCCTCGTACAGCGGATCTCGACTAAACCCGTACCATGAATCTCTGTTCATGATGGCTAGTCCGACTAAGCACGATAAAATGAAATCAAAGCTCATTCCTGGATACAGTGGACGTGAAATGCCAGATCTGGAGTCTAACATCGACGAGCAGATCCAGAATCTCATTCAACTCATCAGAGATAGATATATATCCAAATCTGGGGAATTCCGTCCGCTTCTGTGGTCTAAGGTGGCCAGCCTCTTCACTCTCGATGTCATCTCTCGCATTTCGCTGGGGCGGGAATTTGGCTGTCTGAGGAGCGATTCAGATATTCACGAGTTCCACGACATTATGAAAGACTACCTGCCAGTTATTTCATTGACTACTGATGTTCCGTGGCTCAGACGCATAGTCTTTTCGCCTACGTTTCTAAAGCTATTTGGTCCAAGTACAAAAGACCAAAAGGGCATAGGAAAGATGATGAAACTCTGCAACGATGTCGTTGATGAGCGTTATAGCGGCGATGGTAAAGATACAGAGGACATTCTTGTAAGTTTTGTTTTTGTTTCTGATTTGAGCCGTTAGAGCTTTGCTGATATTCTGACAGGGCTCGTTCAAGCGGCAAGGCTTGACAAAGGAAGAATGTGAGATTGAGTCTATCTTCATGTTCGTTGCAGGATCAGATACCACAGCTTCTGTCCTGAGGGTAGCAATGCTTTATATCTTGTCGACACCTCACGTGTATATGCGCTTGAAGCAAGAAATAGCAACTACCATCTATGAAGGTTGGGCTTCCAACCCTATCACGAATGCTCAGTCGAAATTTCAACCTTATATACAGGTCAGTGATGGCAATGGCCCATACTGCTAAGCGGCTGACATGAAGTGAATAACAGGCTGTTGTATACGAATCTCTTCGAATCCGTTCTGTTTCCACGAACATGAGTTTCAAGGAGATTCCAGCCGGTGGCGAAATGTATGATGGAAAACTCCTTCCTGCAGGGACTTGCATCGGCACCAACTTCTCGTCACTTCTCCGCTCAGAGGCCTTGTTTGGCCCGGATGCACATATATTCAGACCAGAGAGATTTATAGACGTTGATGACGATAAAAGTGCGAGAATGAAGCGGGATGTCGAATTGACATTTGGGCTTGGAAGATGGTCGTGCTTGGGCAAGCCGATTGCTATGATGGAGCTGAACAAGATATTCTTTGAGGTATGACTGAAGCCAAGGAAGTGATTGAAATACTAACGAACTTCCAGCTCTTCCGAGTATTTGACTTTCAACTCGCGGAGCCACAAAAGGCCATGGAGTCGGAAAGCTATATGATGTTTCGGGACCAAGGCCCAGTTCTGAGGGTCACGGAACGAGATATTCAAGACTTCAAACCATCTCGGTCACGGCCTTAGATAAACAGAAGTGAAGGCTATCTTATAGTCGCTTTAGTGGATTTTCTGCGTAGAAGAGGGAGAACGGGGATGTGGAAAATAACAAAGAACAGGTTAATGGATACTCAATTATAAATTAAGATTTCCAGATTACAAAATAAATAATTACTACTGTCAAGAAAGATATGAGACTATTACTAATGACCACCAGTCAACCCGCATCCAGTCGACAACTAAGCAGGCATCGGTGCATACTTATTCTTCGTTCCTCCTGCATAAGGGCAATTATGCTCATGAATCTCTTCCCCATCCCCATCAAGCTTAAGCTCCCCATGAACCTCGGGAGCACAAACACAAACAGTACTAGCAAACGCTCCGCCTTCAGTACTCGGTCCTTGCGGCTGATGCCATGGCGGACAAGCGGGAAGAGGCATATTCGGCCCAACTTTACCGTAGGGATTACTACCGTCCTTGTAATCCGACTTTCCAAAGCTATTAAAGCGGATCTTCCATGTCATAGGAAACGGCATAAACTTATCCTAGGCTGGTATAAGGTATAAATTAGTCTTAGGATAGAGGACTTTAGGTATAAAGATCTTATTGGCCTTTTTAATTTTATATATGTTTTTTAACTGCTGCTTAATCTACTTAACTCTTCTGCGCGCCATGTAGTTGGCATAGCCTTCAGGAGTGTAGTTAGGTTGATCTTCTTGAGCTTGCCCTGTATATTGTGGCTGCGGCGAGGGTTCTTTATCTAGGCGATGAGTTTCATTATTGAGGTCAATAAGATAGTTACGAAGCATCGCGGTGAGAAGACACCGTATTTGTCGGATATATTAAGCTGGCATGTCAGGAATTCTGTCTTGACTGCATCGGCTTTGACTTCTCCAATAGCCTTTGCATGTTGGTTGATAGTAGTATCTAGTAAAGCCACTGCAAATTGGATGAATGAGCTTATTATATCAAGGATGATTGCCTGGCCCTCCGTTAAGTTGACTTCTTTTCCGTCAGAAAACACATATTTACCCTCTCCCCCTTTTATAACCTTGCGCCAGATAGGTTGCCGAACAGTGATTTAAACCATCTCTTGGACAACCTATTTAAACTTTTTATTTGCATTTATTTCATCACTTAAGACATAGTTCTAGGCTTAAATCCATTACGGTAAATTAGTTAGTTGCCTAACACTAAGCATCTTCTTTAGACAACTATTAGCAGCTGCATATAGATCCTTTATAAATTCATCCAAGGTAGCAGAGAACTAATAAGAGTTAGTATTCTGAGAGCTGCTATAACTATAGAAGTTACTTACTGAGATAATAACATTATAGGCAAAGCCTAAATAAACTAGAAGTAATATAGTAATAGCCTTTCTTTAATCCTTCTTATATACTAAAACCTCCTTTATAATAAAAACGTTAAGATTATATATAATATTCCTCTCCTTCTTACTTTAGAGTATTATTATAATATCTTACTAATTGGCCTCCTAAATTATTCCTTGCTAGGTTAAATTAATTAATACCTTTATAGATTTCTAGAAGGCCTAATAGCGCTGTATTTACTTGCTTTTATTAGTATTATATAAGAGAAAGACTTCTTAGTTAGTAATATACTTATAGATTTTATTCTTAGTATATAAGCCCTTGGCCTTTTTAGGAATCTTATAATTACTACTTTATTTATAACTATAGCTTTAAGGAGGATAAATTATAATAATATAAAAAGGAAGGTTAGTTATATATAGAAAAGGTTAAACTTCTAGTTATATAAGTTAATATATTAAAAGTTTAAAAGAAAATATATATTTAATAGCTATATAATTATAAAGAAAAGTTAAATAAGGGTTTAAAAATATTAAGTTATAAGGTAATAAAGACTAAGTTATAATAAAGTAATTTTAATATAATAATTTAATAGCTATCTCTTTAATTATATCTTATAAAAAAGTCTTTTTATTAATAATATAAAAAAGAAACCCCCTATTTATATTAATAATATATTAATATTAAAGCTAATTTACTTATTTAATTATATAGCCTATTTTATAACTTATTTAATCCTCTTTTTACTACTAATATTAAAGTTATAACTTTAGGTTTTTAGCTTTAAGTAACTTAAATTTATATAAAACTTAATATATTTTCCTCTAGTATATATATTATCCTACTATTATATCCTTTAATCTCGCCTTACTTTACTAAAATCTAATTTTAATAGTTTTTCTAGTTTATAAGTAAAACCTTATAAGTACTTTACTTTTATTTTAAATATTATAATATACTATTCCCCTTATCTTTACTAGCTGTTAATTAGCTTTATAGCCTTAATTAACTTTATTAATTATTTTTTATATTATTAAGTTATTATTTATATAAATTCTTAATTAAAATCCTTAATTTAAAGTCTTTAATAAATCCTTTAGTACTTACCTTTATAAGCCTTTATATTATAAGAAATTACTTAAACTTTTATAATAGCTTAATTTTCTTTTTAAGATAGTTTTTAAAGATTATTAGCTTTTTATAATAATAATATATAAAGGAAAAGACTTTATAATATATAATAATTTATATAATAAAGATAATATTATTTTCTTTATTTTAAGTTTTTTTAATCTTTATTATTATATTATAAAGCTTATTTTTATCTTTATAATCTTTAAAAGCTATTATAAAATAAGAAATTAAATTAAGTATTTTAATATAAATAGCCTTATTAGGTACTTATAAGCTTTTTTTAAATAATAAGTATTATAATAATATAGCTATAATGCTATTAGCAGTTGTAGTTAAAAGTTAGGTTAAATAACTTATTATATAATAGATAATTAAAGCGTAGTATGTAGTAGAGGTTAATAAAAGAGTAGCCTTTTAGGTAAGTTATAAGAAAAAGGTTTAGGCTAGCTAATAAGTAAATAA
>JAAIJJ010002053.1:0-14076 GCA_020976545.1 Fusarium sp. Barmshour
TATATTTATAGAGTTATAGGGCGTTATACTAAGCAATAGCGAAGTATTATATCTCTTAATAGTTAATAGTACAGTTTAGGCTTATTAAGGTAAAGAAGTCTTATTAATAGCTAGTAAGCTAGGTCTTATAAAAGTGCTAATAAATATAATTTATATATTAAAGTGCTTTTAGGTAATTAGTAAGGTTATTAAGGGATTAGTAGTAATTTAGGTAAATTAGTATTAATTATAGCAGATTAGCTTTAATTATAGAGTCTTAGTACTAATTGTCTTTAGCAGGAGGTGTAATAATTAGTGGAAACTGTAAGATATATGTAATAGAACTGCTAGGGTCGTAATATATTAAAAGATATTATTTTATATAGTTTTCTTTTTATTATTGCTTTTTACTTTTAAAATATATATAAAAACTAGTTTAAGAAAGTTTAAATTTAAAGCTAAAGAAAAGGCTATAAATATATATTATATATAAACTTTTATACTTTTATAGTATTTATATTAGAAAATGCCTAAAGTAAGAGGTGCTAAGATAAATCTAATAGTAAGATAAAATACCTTGGGCATATTCTTATATTCCCTCTTAAATATACTACTATTTATAAAGTTTATCCTAAATAGGGCTATAACTAATTTCTTCTTGCCTCTTATTAGCTTATTTAGATATATAGCAGAATATACATTACTTTATAATACTCCTAATAGGGCTATTTAAATTATAACTATTAGGCTATCTAGGAGACTAATTATATACTTATCTTCTAGTAACCTCCTTTAGCCTTCTTATTACTATTATAGGAATACCTTTAATTATATTTTCTCTAGAGTATAGCAACATCGGCGAACTAGCTTGCTTCTATTTAAACTAAGCTACTATCTATCCATTTATTACTATTTTATCTCTAGTATCTACTAATATTAGAGGCTATATAAAGAAAACCATAATAGTCATTATATACTTAATAGCTTACTGCATAGGTAATACTATCGGGCCATAGACCTTTCAAGCTATGAGCTGGAAGCCTGCAGAGTTCACGTTTATTGGCTATTATGCCATCTGCTTCCTTGATATAGTGAATTGACCAATGGGGAGAATTCCGACTTCAGATATTGTGTGTAGGAGCGGCGAGTTATATCGTGTCAAAATTGACGAGGGATGTTGACTATGCGTTGAAGCTCTTGATCTCTGACTGAATGACTGAAGTTCTTCTGTTTTATACCTTCTTGGATCAGATTGTATTCGTCAGCTATTGTGAAGTTTTCCTTACGATCTGTTTCATCCAAGTTTTGACTCTTCTTGGTCATACAGCCCGTATGTCAGAGCGGCCTTGGTGAAACGATGTGATATATCGGCTGATTAGATAAGGACAACACTTGCGAATGAGCCATCAGGCCCAAAGTCAAGTCTTTACACTCTTCTCCAGACGATATGAGACAACAGCTGAAATGGTGATGCCTGTGGCTTTTCGAAGAGTATTGTTCTAGTAATAGAAACTGCCACGATAACTTTTCCCACCACATATTACAGCCTTCATTCGCATAGTCACGTGTAGTTTCAAGGCCAGAATTCTTCGTCTTTTCCGGGTCAAGCTCATTGATATCGTTGACGCACCTCCCCCCTGTCAGGTTTTGGCGCCAAAGGCCCCGACGATGCGATTCATACAAGCATTGCTTCCGTAAATATGCTAGTTAGTAGATTGCCTAACGATCAGTAATGGGAACAAGCCCGTAGAACAACTGAATAATCGAAATTACCCGCTGCACTTATCACCAATACTAACACCGTTGTTGCCAAGCATTGGACAGTAACTGCTCGGGCATCTTTATTACGCTAGGGTAAAGAATCAACCCTATGATATGCCCGGTCTAGCTGTACTGTGTTCTGACTGGTGTTTGCTTGTTTTTATGATATCTCAATGTTCCATGCTGTGCCCATATCCATCCCGATGTCCATTCATGATGTTATTCTTAGAACCGTATTAGTAAGTTATAGTGCATGCATTTCCATGCATGGTATTAATCCTATGAATGATGCTGCTCCTATTGATCTTGTTATTCCCATGTATAATATGTCCAAAATTATAGTCACAACTCATGTGTCCAAGATCCAGGCCGCCGTCAGAGGTTCCGTCTCAGGTCCTCTATTGGTCTCTGCCTCTCAGCGGGTCTCTCTATCATCACTCTCATTTTTATCATTATTAGTAGCATGAGTGGTGGCCACGGCATGTTTTGTTCTCTGGCACTTTGCCTCCTCTGGCGAAAGTCTTCTTTTTGGGAGTCAGCACTACCCTGGGTCGCACTTATTGCTACTGCCCGCACTAAATCTACCACAGTTTTCGGTAGGACCTGCTTATTTGTGGTCGTATGCCTAGTATAGCACATAAAGAACAAGCCTTTGTTATCAAAGAGTCGGTACACACCTTTTTCTTGTTACTGTTGTTTATGGCTCTGGCTCGGGGGTCTCTAGATAATCGGGGCTAGCAGTCGGAGGCCTGTTTGATAAAAGCCTGGCCTCGACTGGGTGGAACATGTAACCAGCGGCTTTGGTAGTTGACTAGGCTAAGGTATGTACACACACGAGTGATTTGAGAGACCTTGATGACATGCTCATGGCCATGTACATGGGGTTTATATGTGAGTGCATATCTCGTGTACAAGTTATGCATGAGATGCGCATGAGAGCGTGCCTTTTGAATTGCATTTCGTTTCTTGTGGGCTAATGATTTAGCTCTTCATCAGACACCTCAATCTACCGGGCTGTTCTAGTTTAATCCGAGCAACAGGAGCTGGACACGAGAAGTGGGTACAAAAGTGCTTGGTGCGAGGTGATAACTAGCACTGCCAGGACTTTTAGCACTGTATGCATTGGGTGGGAAACTAGGCACCTCTTGCTCATTGCATCTAGATTATTCTAGAGCTACTATAATGGCTTTTCTGAAGGGCTGCTACAGCGGAAGAAATAAGATGCGGAGGAGGTGCGTATACGCTGCGTAAGCCACACCAATACCACAGCCGATGATATTTAAAACAACAGTAGAAAAGCAATCATACTGATACAGTTAAAGATAAGTAGATAAAAATGTTTGACCAGGGTAATTATGATATTGATCTGATCGGTACCAGCAAATGAACGCATATAATCTATGCATATGTACCCAAGTTATCTGGTGAGATCAGATAACCTCTACTCAACGTTATATCAAGTCGCTATTTATCTGGCGCAAGGCTATGAATGGCCAATAACTATCAGCACCTGCGTGATATTTCCTCTTTGCTAGATCAGAAATTAAACCTTTGGAAAGCTGAATTTTCGCTACCAAACACTGAGGGCTCGTTATGCGCGTGTGAATGGCATCAGTGCAAGCCCACTAAAGTTACAGATCGCCGCTGCAAGCCCACATCGCTTGCTCTGACTCTCAAAAGGTTTAAAAATTGCTCTCATAGTTATCTTCTGGGCATACTATGACCGTCTCGCCTGTCAGGGTGTGCCCAGACTTTTGTTGCCATAAACCAGAAGTTTAACATAGGGTAAAATTATAAAGGATAAGATCTAGGTATGTAATAGCGACTTAAAAGCCCTTCCACGTATTAGTTAACAAATTCTTGTTCCATATTACTATAATATCTAACTTGCAGGTTACAAACTTAACCGTCGATTCCAGATTACCTGATCAAGGCACTTTTAAAACATCCATTATATGCTACTATCAGAGAATCAGCGCACCGTATGATAGCTTTCTTTCGGCCCTTACACAAAACATCCCCTTCCGAGTTCTTACAATGTTAGTTACCTTCAGCTTTAATACATCTCCATAGTCGTGGCGAGCTGGACCACATTCTTCTCGCTGATGCTGATAAGCCGGTATGTCCACCACATCCGAAAAGTTCAGGACCTCCCAAGGCCCCCCCACACAGCAGGGAGGGCTTAAGTCTTCTAGGGCATTAATATCTAGAACTTGTTGGGAAGAAACAAGCAATTATAAGTCGCTGCTATTATTCACAGAACGAGGGATCAAGCGTAACGAGACGGGCGTTTCGAAGGGCGCGCTGCTTAACAACAAAACGTTGTGTGTTAGGTAGGCTTGGTAAGGGTACTCTAACCACGACGGCAGAATATATGAACTGGCCATTGATTTCCTTGTGCATGAGATCGTTCGCTTCTGAGTCCCTGATGTGCCATACATCCTTTAACACTCTCCGCCCTGTTTGGGACGAGGATAGTTTTTAGCTCTACTAATATTGACGCTTGATGGAGTGTTGTGGCAGCCTATTGTATTCCCAGTAGCTGCCCTAGGATTCTGATTAGTACATTGGTTGATGATTTGTTACTCTTCAGTGTTTCTTGTAGTAGTGTCTGATCATATGAGGATAAACGGAAACAATCGGGCATCACAACTTCATATAACTCATCTTCTGACATCTTCATGGCCATCTAATACCAGTTCCGTCTATCACTAGATATTACCGGTAAACACTGAGCTAATTCATCTAGTTAATGAGTCGTTTGAGATTGTCTCTCAAAGCGTCCTCGCCTTCGTCCCATCCAGGCTCTAGTTTATCGCCGAAGTTAGCCCCGTAGCGGTTATGCTCGTCAAATAATGCTGCCGTCCCAAGCATCTGGTACGCTGGGGAATTGATTCGGTCTTTAACCCCCTTAACTGTGTCCTGTTCCCAAAGTACCCTGGCCTTGTCGACAAACCCATCTAGAGGGATGTCAATGACTTTCCAACCTCCGCCACACGACTCCTTGATTATGGCTGCCAGCTGATTGGTCGATACAGTATGGCTTGCAAAATATGCAGGCTTATTGTGGAACCGAGCAGGGTCGTTCAGCACCGCTACAACAGCGTCTCCCGTGAGCGCAAGACGGCTCATGCTGTACTTCTGATCCCCCGATCCAAATCTGGTGATAGTACGAGCTTTTTGATCAATCCAGAATTTACCGGTTTTGATTCCCCAGTCAAACCACCCACCCACAATGACGGCCGTCCATGCAAGCGTGCCGTTTGAACCAGATACAAGCTCCTCGAGCTTCTGCTGAGCCTGTCTCTTAGGCTCAAAGATCTGGAGCTCATCCGCATGGGGATTAAACGTATCGGAGCTGAAATCTGGCGTGATCAAGTGAGATACGCCCGCTGCTAGCGCAGCCAGGACGATTGTCTCCTGGTGAGCAGCGCCCGCAGGGTTGAATGCTTCGACAACAGCATGCTGACCCTGGAGCGCAGTAGTCATTGCGGGTAGGTCACCATAGAGGGCCTTTTTGACAGTTATGCCCGTGTGCACATGTTGGCTTGCTCCTGGGCGTGCGACGATTGTAACCTCGAATTCAGCTTGTAGCAGGGCTGGGACGATGACCTGGCCCAAGTTGCCCGAGGCCTATCAGAAAGTCTTGTTAGTAGGCGCCATATCATGTTCCCTTATATATAGGACTTACGCCGAGGATGGCAACTTTCTTGATGACAGACATTGCAACTTGGCTTGGAAACTGGAATCCTGATTGTACCTTTGGCCAAGGCGGCTACACATCCCAATATATACGCGTGTACAAAGCTAAACCTTCTTAGCCTACCATGCCCTTGTTGCATCTCAACAGTTAGCTTTGGTATGGACCAGATGTTTACTGACAAGAGTAAATGCTGTATCGGCCGCTCCCCTGCGCACTCAAATAACAACTTAGTCATCAGACTCGGCCCCATTCCTTTTTACGGATTCCATTCGAAAGATGGCTCTATCAGCATTGACAACAGGCTAGACTGCCGCTAACAGCCGACTAAGTTACTGTAAGCCATGCATCGGCCTCTCCCCTGCACACTCCATCTTAAGTCGCTCATTAGTGGGGCTGCTGACCTTGTTCTTCAGCCTTTCATTTGTAAGCCCGGCTCCATCGGCATCTCAAAGAACTAGACGGGGGGGCGAAAAACGTTGACCGATGCATGATTGTGAGGAGAAGAAGGTCAATTGGAAACCTGCAACGGCCGATGTATATGGTGTGAAATCAATCAGACATCGCCATGGCAGCTTCTATCCAGGTATCGGTGAAAGCATCCAATGTCTGCTTGTCCTGCCGGGTCCGGAAACAAAAATGCGATCGGGCTCTCCCGAAATGCTCTCGATGTGCTGCGTAAGCTTTCTACCATGAATTCTTAGGCTCAAGGCTCGACGGCGATTTTTCTAATGACATAACAACAGGAAGTTAAAACACTGCGATTATACCGTACACACCAACCTCTCATGCCATGCATACAACGACCAGCCCGTTGAGGCTCTCATACAGCGTCGTCCTTCTGGATATGACCTGTCTTGGCGAAGCTCAGCCGGTTTGCTTCAGGCGGTATATGAAATTCAACAGTCCAGCTTCATAAATCTAGTATATCGCATTTTAGACCTTACCGGAGTCACCGTTCCTCACCTTATTCAGGACTACTTCGTCAAAATCCATCCATGGTTTCCAGTGCTCGGAAGAAACTTATTACAGGAAAGTTGTTCCACCTTGTCTATAGGTTCGAAACCGTCGTCACTGTTACGTCTTCTGGCCATCCTTCTCGTTACTCGTCACCCCTGTGGTCCAGAAGAACACCCCACTACAAGCGTGTTATACACGACTCTCAAACAACTTGTGGTGACTTCAAGGCCGGTTGCAGATTCGTGCTGTGATCTTCTCCAATGCAATCTCCTGATTGCCCTATATGAGTACGGGCAAGGATTGACCAACGAGGCATTTCTGACACTAGGCTCGAGCGTCGCACTGCAGAAGTTGGCCTCTTCTTTCATGAGACAGATAAGGTCCAGTGAGGCATATATCCCAGATATTAGTCACTACGAAAATATAATCTTGATACTGGACAGGTAGTATAACCATACGCCCTACAACATATTTTAATTAACAAGATGTTAGGACGATATCTTGGTCTGGCTTGGACCACCCAACTCCCCTCAATTGCTATCCACAAGAATCCACTGATGAGGGCTTCCAATTTGATTTACCCTCTCTAAACAGGACTTTGTCAATGTCTTTGGATGACACACTCAAAAGGCTTCAGTTGACTTGCCAAGTTGCATTGACAACTGGGCAAGCATTTCAGTACCTCTATGAAGTCAAAGACGGCAACAATTTATCAACCGAACTTGATGTTCACGTCCGCAGGGTAGAAAATATGGTAGCGGCCTTGATGAGAGAGAAGCAGAGTCATTCATGGATGTTTTGCGACGGCATTGCCATGGGTTTGAGGTAAGGATCTTCTTAGGACTTTTCTATCCCTAGCACAGACTTATTTTTTGTTTATACATATAAGCTGCCTTCTAGCTCTTCACCAGACTGTGGTCAAGCAGGCAAACGCCCCCTTGGGCTCTCAGGAGCACTTGGCTCTGCGGTCATCACAGCGCATGGCTTGGGAGATATGCAAAGTTTCCATGGAAATGATCAATCCGTCCAGTGTGTCGCAATTGTCATTTGTTGGGATGTGCTATGTCTTTCGAGCTGCTGTAGTCCTATCGGACTCGTTAGGGCTTGATGTGGTAGTGGAAGACTTGGAGGAATTATTGCCAACACTTCGCTGCTTCAGCGAGAGATGGGCTGTTGGAGGTATCTATTTCTAATTACTAAGATGACTTTAGGAAAGGTGAAGCTAATCAGATGAATAGTTGAATATCTAAGGCATATTGAATTGTCTGGTAAATAGTTAATGAAATAAGATATCTCTACGCCCTACCTTTAAAGGCGATATTTAGAAGTATCTATTAAATCTATTAATATGGTTTAATATGTGTTAACTTTATCGTACCTTAATAAAAGCTGTTATCAATCTCATCATAGAGTCACTGAGTTAGAAATAATAATAATATAGTTCAATTCAAAACTTGAATTTCAGAATATTTCTGAGGTACTATATTTTAGCTTAAGGTTCTGGGGTATCGGCGAAAGGAATACCACCAGTACCTCTAGCACCCTTAACATCCGCTGCATCCACCAGGTCTCTTAGCTTCTTGAGATCCTCCGGAGACAAGTCGACATTCAGGGCAGCCGTGTTCTCCTCCAAGTACTTGATGTTATTCGTTTAGAGCCAGCTGACCTGGCGTGATTCCCTTCTCCATCGCTATCCTCTGGAAGTCGTCAACGAGCGTCAGATTCTTGGCGAAATTATCGCCTTGATACCGCGGGATCAGACGACGAAAATCATCTTTGTCAAAATCATCTATCGACGTGTACTTTCCTGTCATTATGCTACGTCTAAGCGGAGAGTACGCTACAATGGCGACACCTAGCTCACGCGCAGTTTGCGGAAGGTGAGCTCCGGGAGCTCCCTTAATATCCAGAGTCCATGGGTTATGCTCAACCTGCACTGCGTGAATCGGGTGAACTGCGTATGCCCTGCTCAGTGACTGAGAGGAACATTCCGAGATACCGATGTACTTGATCTTGCCCTCACTTTTACCAAAAGATTAATAACCAAAGGCCACTTGAGAAGCATGTCATTTTATCGCTTACTTTTTCAACTTGACCAGTTCTTCGATGGTCCTCTCGATTAGTTCATTTTCGAGATCTAGGTGTGCAGTTGCGTCGTGCAGGGACACGGTCCCGTCGACGACGTAAGGTGGTGTCAGACATTACGTGTATTCGGTCCATTGATGCAGGTTGGTGTATTCATCTTGCGTTGTGTGTAAAATCTGCCCCTTGAAGGCTTTACTGTTAATCTTAGTATCCCTGCTTCGACGTGATACCCCAGCACTGTTCAACACTTACGGTGAGCCAAGCGGTAACATACAGCATAAAATAATCAGTATAAAATGCGATAACATAGGCCCTAATTCTCTTTCGAATAATATGCAGGATCTAATATAAGTCAGGAAATTACTTATTAGTTCGACTTCATATACGATATATAGATACACTTTCACCGTTTGATCGAGTTCGCTCTCGACAAACACGTCTTCAACACCACGTAAAAATGTTGCCAACAATAGAGAATACCATGAACAACTTTAGAATAGTCTGAAACTGCAACAGTACCCATCCTTTAATTACCTGCCTCCACGGATCAGGTGACTCCTGCGCCTCTTGGGAGCCCTTGGCAGACTTGCTAAGTACACAAAAGATATAACAAACCCTCTCTGCCGACTTATAAAATTGTTAGATACCGATCCTAGCGCCATGGCCATGCCCAGGATGGAGAACGAAACAGTCTTTTTTTCAGTTTGCCGTTACCTGAGCAGCCCATAATCTGAACTTCATTCGAATTGTTCGGAACATTATGTTTCTCAACAGCGTGGCTCGTCTATAAGACTGTCGGTCTGTTTGGTTTCGTAGCACTAATTCAGAGTTTGTGGTTGCCAATATGAGAGACTCCGAAGACATGAACAGCTTAACATACCCTTTGCTGGAGAATGGGAACCTCGTTAACAGCTCAGCATTTGGCTTAGCGAGTAACGGATGCCTTAGTAATATTAGCGTAAGGGTAGCTGGCTTTGCTGTTCCAAGCTTTAGCATGACGCTGCTTGATGATGAAGTATATCAAGCTGCCAATCTCCAAAATTACCACAGCAATGGCGACATAGAAGGTGTACGTCTGTGATATTTTTGTTAGCATTCGAACTTATGCATAGGAGTCTTAATAAAGAGGCGAAGGAGTTGAGGACAACGGCTTGGCGCATATAGCAACGTACGTTGGTGGTGCACATCGTGGCCCAAGGAATATCAGGGTTCTTGGCCGACTTGCGCTTGCAGCTCCAGGACCAGATGTCCCAAATGCTCTTCTTCGCCGCCAACGTATCAGCCAGTTTGAAGTAGACCAATCCACCAATCCAGGCTACAATCAGGACACTGGAAGAAAAGTAAGTCGCAATAGAGTGCCACCTAGCCTGACGAAGACCTCGGAACTAGCGCAACGTTAGTTGGCAAATAACACAAGAAAAACTCGAGGCATCATAACCCTTCGTCAACATGGAAATTGGTAACGTACGGGGCCGACATGAGTTAGTATTGCGAACAGTTGAAAGACAATAGTAATGAGGGCGACACAGAGTATGGTATGAGTTGGCTTAACGTCAAGAACAGCTGGCCACGCCTTAGGCTTGAACTTGCCCTGGGGATTAGTCATGGCGTCGTTCCGGGTTCTGAACCACACAGAGAGAGCTCCGGATTGGACCGCTGCCACGGTAGTAGCAATGAGGAGCGAAATACCACGGGCGAAGGCGCTGGAGTAGCTGGACGGAGCTTGCACTTTGCGCCGGCGTGTATTTTGTTTCTTAATAAGTTGCTGTTCGTCGGTGTTAAGCTCTAGAGGGCCATCTTGTGGTTCCTCGACGGCATAAGCGGTGCGAGCGAAAGGCTCATATGCGGTATTGTGGTTATAATCCATTGTTGTGGCAACTAGAAGCGTGGTAGAGGCGTGAAAGCTGGGCAACTGTTAAATAAGCGAAAAGGTAGGTTGTCTTTCGGGCTGGTTTTGGCGACAAAGTGAGTAGGCATCGATCTGTGAAATATCTAGTTATACCATGCACATCCATGGATCAAGGCCCAGCTGGGCGGGCCTGGTCTGACGGTGTTTGGTGTGCTAACCCCAGGCTTCCATCTAGGGTCAACAGAGGTGTCTGCCCCCACTGTCGTGAGCCTGACGGAACCAACAAGGGTCTAGAGCGTGTTAGTAGGTCGGAACTGCTGAGATGAGCACCAAGAGACCCGAAACCGACATTATGGTCAATTGCGGATCGACACTAAGGTTGAGAATCCACGTATGGCCAGACCACCCTATAATATCTTGATTAGTTATCGAACGGTAAGCTCAGCCAGCTAGACGTCATTGGACGGGTTCCTGCGCCTGAGTCTCAATCACATAGCCACCAATTATATTTAGACATCTTGGCTACGTTACTGACCCACTGTATCCCAGATCTTTCGGCTAAGCGGCACTTAAACCAGAACGCCCATTGTGAAGAAAAGGTCAAGGGACAGGATCCACCCGCACCAAAGTCCCAATTTCCAGTATGAAAGGAGTCTTAGCGCACTATACTCTCACGTCGTTCGGAGGTGCTTACTAAAGCTTGAGGGCAGCCAACCTAGCTAGACGAGGAGCAAGAAATGAAATTTACAAGGAGTACATGTTCTCTGGAACTTAGTAAGCTAAGGTGAGCCTAGCAAGGCAAAGCCAGTTCGTACTCTAGACTACATGTACCTAGACTGCACAGATTGGGCCATGTCAACGAATACCTGCTAAAGCTGTATTGGCTGTCTTCACAGGGCTATTAGTTTATGTCAGACTATAAAGACTCACTTTTTCCCCGATGCGGAAAGCACTCTTGGACTTCATTCGTGCTTGAGCAATTTTCGCCTCGTATTTGGTCTTTGACGGCAACGCGAGAACACCCGACAACTTTTAACGCTATCGCCCAAATACTTTTCACCGTCATGCGTGGGCTTCTGGACGCCTCCCTTCTCCTTGGCCTGGCGTCGGCGGCCGACGTCTCTCTCTTACTCTTCAGTGACGCACAGTGCACCGGAGATATCATCAGCAACGTTCACTCAAACCCGGCGAATGAGCATGCCGGGAGCGGCTGCATTGCCACAAGTACATTCCAGTCAGCTGGGCTTGCCAGTGTCGATTCAGGCTTCAAATGTAATGTTTACGCAGACACTGCCTGCCAAAACTTTCTGGCCTCCGTCGAATCGATCTCTCAATGTGAGACCCTCATCGGGCGGGGCGCCATCTGCTTCAGCCAAGAGTCTTTTGAAAACCCACTTGCGAACATCAAGGCTCAAGTCAGCATTGGCAGCTCTATAGTACACTTCAACGAAGTCAAGTCCTTCGAAATTACAGACGGGGCGCTTAAGGGTGCTTGCGGCGGCACTGGCTGCGACCCAAATGCGCCATTCAAGAGAACACTTAAGAACTTCCCTGGGTCCAGCAAGTGCATAGTGACTGGCACTGCCCGCGGTAACTACGACAACACCAACGAGCGCGATTATATGACACAGCTTATCTCGACGTCTGCGCTCACGGCAGGCTCTGTTGACCATGCGTCTGTTGACGGGTTCGGCAACCCAGACCTGGCCGAAGCTCAAATGCCAGGCTTCATCCAGGTGGTTCTCCAAGATGATGCGGGAAACAACAAGGCGCAGATGGAAGTGTCGATTGATGTTTCCTGCTCGAAGCCATCAAATCCTGGCTGCGGTTCATTTGCGGCTGACGCAGTAAAAACTGCTCTCGAAAAAGTTCCTGCCGTTGGAGGATTGCTGGCCTCGGGTTTTGATGTTATTTGCAATGCGGGGGCCTAGGGATCAGGGCGGTTGTCAAAGGAGAGCCATGCATCGTTCAGAGTAGATTCCTTTATAGTTTGCAAGTAGTCTCATAGTATTCGAACTTATATCCTACCGAGCTGAAACTAAGATAATGGTAAATAAGATCCGACTCGTCAGAAAGAGCAGGAATTGTCTTTTGAGGCGAAAGGAGGCAGGGGTACCCTATACTAATAATTACAAAACTAACTCTACTAGAGTGGCGCCTCGTCCTCCCGCTGACGGGTAACAAGCTTGATACGATGCGCCGTATGTGCCGGCGATATGCTGGATAGTGCGGTCTGTTGACACTTTTCGCAGACAATGACATTTTGTAATTAGTGTGGAGATAGACTGCCTTAGCTCAGCACGTCCAGTGCCCAAGTAGGGAACTTTTTGGGGCCTATGGCCCTCGGACGAAAAATATACATACATACATACCCCTCTCGCTACCCACTTATTTACCTCTTTCAGTCCCCTCTCTCCTACTAAGAGCTAGAGGTTAGGAAGAAGAGACCTAGGCTATATAAGACTGGAGGTTTAAAAGAGCCTCCTATTCTTCGATCTAGCTCTATCCTTCTTAGCAGAGAATCTAGCAGTAAGTGGAAAAGAGAGGAAGGAGACTAGAGCTAGCCGCCTAGTTGCCTTTTTAGGTAGCGATGGCTAAGCTAGCTCAATGGATACAATACCAGGCTGGGCTAGGAGAAGCTAGCTGCCTTGGCTGTGTGAGGCCTGGAGTCGTGCCTTTTATAAAACCACTTTTTGCCGACTCTAAGTCTCTTATAGCTGTAGGAAGCAGGCTCTCTCTTATATTTAGCTTATAATAGCTTTTAAGAGATAAGGATCTCAAAGAGGATCTTTAAAGAAAATCTCTCTTTTTATCTTTCTTCCTTATTTTATTTTATTTTCTTTAAACTATATCTTTAGTTAGAGGAAAACCCATAGGCCGAATAGCTTAGATAGTAAATACTAACTCTCTAACCCTAACACTTCTCTCTCTTATTCTTATATCTCTCTTTTTACCTCTTTCTTATCTCTCTATTAGTTATTTACTTTTTATTCTTTCTTAGCTATTCCCCTACTTTCTCTATCTCTTAGGTCTCTCTTTTATTTTCCTTATATCTTATAAGCTATATTTTTAGTTAAAAAAAACCTTTGGGCAAAGTAGCTTAGATAGTTAATACTAACNNACTAACCCTATCCAAACCCTAATCCTAAAAGTAGGAGTTTGCATTATAAAAACAAGGTATTAAGTTAGAGTTAAAACTGGAGTTAGGTTGCAAGTCTGTGGCTAGGCCGAGCGAGCTGGTGTAGTCAAGTTATTCTGTATAATCTACCATCGAAAAGTCAAAGACTTCGACTTGCTCTACAGCCGGAGTGAAGTCAGCTAAGACATCTTCTAGTAGGTTACTTACAGGCACAATCTGCTCTATGTCTCTATTACCCGGTTTCTTACTATTATTAAACTCTTAAGCACTACAGAGTAGACTAATAGTAGATTATTTAATATACTTAAGGATTTACAGATTCGCAAAACTGAGAGTTCGTAATGAATCCATGTGTTCAACCATACGAAGATTTTGACTCGGACCCCAGTCAGTCTCAGTCAGTCTCACGCCAGATTTTGGATTATGTTAATGCAATTAAGTACGGCAGCACGATATGACTTCTCGTATCGATTCCAAAACGCCAGCATTTTGCTTTACAGGCTGGCATCGGTGCGGCTAAACTACCCTATAATACGAGCAATTCTCGATTATCTCGGTGAGGAAACTCTCTCCTTTAAAATGTTTTCCTTGGCACCCGCTGTT
>JAAIJJ010002064.1:0-14934 GCA_020976545.1 Fusarium sp. Barmshour
TTATCTCGACAGGCATGGTTGTTATAAGCGCAGAAAGACGTTCCAATGCAAAATTGGCTCAACCTGGAAACCGCGAATGGACTATAGTGATCCAGGGCATTAATTCCCAAGGATGGTGGCTGCCACCATTCATTATCGTTGCGGGTCAATATCACCTCTCGATATGGTACCAGGATAGCCCTATACCGCAAGACTGGGTTATCGCTATGGCTGAAAATGGTTGGACGATGAAAGAGATGGGCCTAGAATGGGTTCTGCATTTCAATAAGCACACTAAACCATGTACGACTGGTGAATATCGTCTCCTCATCCTGGATGGTCATGAAAGTCACCTCTGAGTCGACTTCGAGCTCTACTGCAAAGACAACAAGATTATCACGCTCTGCATGCCTTCTCATTCATCTCACATCCTTCAGCCCCTCGATGTCGGGTGTTTTGGCCCGCTCAAGTAAGCATATGGGCGACAGATCGAGAGGAAAATGAGGGCGGGTACAACGCACATCTCCAAGGAAGATTTCTTTCCGGCATTTTTAGTCGCATTCCATGACAGGAAAAAACATCCGAGGGGGTTTTCAAGGAGCGGGCCTTGTGCCTTTAGACCCTGAAAGTGTAATTTCTAAACTGGACGTGAAGCTACGCACGCCAATACCAGTTGAGGGGGTCGAAGAGCTACCCGCACCTTGGGTCTTATAAACGCCATACAATCCGATAGAGGCGAGTTTATAATCCGAATTCATTAAGAACCGAATCTCTCGGCACTAAGGAAGCTCTCCGACTTCGATTTTATATGCTGTGGACCAGTTTGCAAAGGGGACGTAGGGGATTATGCATTAGGTGGCTTTGCTGAGGTCGGAAAACCAGATCCTTCGGCAGGAGAATGAGATACTTAGTCGACGTCGATATGCTAAGAAAAAGCGTCTCCAATAAGGAGGAAGTCTAACTCTAGCTGAAGGGCAGAGTTTGTAAGATCAGAAGGAGGTTGATGTACATTTAGAAGAAGAAAGCCGTCGAAATGATGGTCGGAGGCGTAGGCCCGAAACGAAAGAAAGACGATGTGGCGTATGCGGCAAGACAGGGTATAACGCGCGAAGATGTCCGATAGAAGTAATAATATCTTGAGAACTCATTCCTAATAGGTTTGGGCCGATTTAGGACGTTGTGGTTGACTTTACAGGGTAGAGATGGCCAAGGGTGTAGTGAGGTGTGGCATTCGCTTGTCTGTGGCACTCGCTTATCAAGTACGTTAGTTATAATATTATCAATTAAGAGGCTGGAGAGTATGTAACTCTAGTCCTGCGATCTCATTGGCACACAGAATTCTGCCACTATAGCCTTTTTGGTTAAAGCGTTACTGGGGTCAACCACATCAAAAATCCAACGATATTCAGTTTTAATATAATTACTCGCTAAATAAAGATAATAGATAGATAAAGAAAGCGAATATTACTTGATCAAATACTTATTCAACTCATATCCGAGTTTAAATGTAATCCGACCTCAGGAATACTATTTTCTAGAAAAGGTCATCAGCTCGGCAGAAAAAAGGTCATAAGCTCCTGCATATGTTAGCGCCGCGCTAAACTCTCATACAAATAAATGGTCATCAGCCCTGATGACCATTACAAGAATTGATAGGGTAAGCGGGGTTTTGCTAAATCGATCACAAAACGACGTTGCGGATGCTATCCGAGAAGCGTCTACCGTGACAAGGTCATCATTCCCGTAGCACTCCACGGACTGTTCGACTTGGCCGTCTTCCGACCCGATGTTCTCGCTAGGTACTGCCTCAACGGATGAGCTGGTGGTACTGCGCATCAATGTCGTGTGAGAAGGTTGCGTTCTGCTCGTAGTGGTGGCTGAGCCTGACTTTTGTTTCGACTCGGCATCTGACGTAGACGCAGAGTCAGCTAGTTCTGCTGTGCCGTCGCTAGTCGGCTCGTTGCTGTTTGTCACTGCACCTGTTCGAGTTGCCGAGATGGACGTATGCTCCGTGAGAGCGGGGCCAGGTGTACGTGTACTGCTGGCAAAAACAAGGTCTGTCGTTTTTTCTGTTGGTGGAGGACCAGTTGTTTCATCACTGGATCTCGTGACAGAATTGATCTCAGTTGTGTCGGCGGTACTCCCGATAAGCGTTGACGATGCTGTCTCTTGCTCGACCGGTGGAATGTTGTTCGTTTCTTCTTCGCCATCGGATGGTAGAGTATTCGAACCACCACCAGACATCGCCGCCGCTGGGGAACTATCACATCAGGGTTGTGGGAAGGATTTAGATGAAACTGGCAACCACAATGGGGGCCATCAGAGTTGAGTTCTGTGGCTGGCTTTCCAGACACTTCCGTGATGCTCTCCGGAAGGAGCACGGTAGCGCTCTGGGTGATCGACACCTCTGCATGAGTGGTCAATGAAGAATAACCGTTATCGACATCACAAGCAGCGCATAGCAGCGTGTAGATTGACAGACAGGCCAGGAGATACATCGTTGCAAAGCTGTGATACCTGAGGATTGCCAACTGTCTATGATCGTCAATTTAATGTCCCAAACCTTGGACGACGGCTTCAGACACTTCCCTGATTACGACGCAATGATGGAGGGTGCGGTCGTAGCCTCCAAACTCACGCGCAAGGCCTTTATTGGGCATCATTGCTTGTAACGCTCATGCCGGACCGATGTGAGACGCTGTGATATTCCAAAAGTAGTCTGAGAGCTATTGGAGCAATACTGGCCCCTGCCAGCCATACAGCTTAGCAGTGAGGAATCTACCGATGGCCTACAGAACAGAACGACCCTTCCCATCGCGTCAGTCCATATAGAGTAACGATAAGGCAGGGCCGCACCGTCCAAAGCAAGCTTAACTCGACAATCATCCAACACGTCGAGAAGCACAGTTACCCGTAAGCGCCGAAAGGCAATGTGTCGCAGGCGTCTTTAGTGTCCTGAATGGCCATATTGGATGAGGCATTCGACGTCATAATTTCCAAAGAGTACGTTACGATGGCCCGACCGTTAGGCACAATACGGCACGTAGAATCCAAGTAGACATATGGGACCTTCTCTCTAGAGTCAATATCACAAAAGGCCTGTCTTCTGGATTCGGGCTTAGTTTTCCCGTCAAGTCATCCTTCTGGTGCGCAATAGTGTCGCTACCAAGGATATCTGGACCTAACTCAGGTGTAAACTCCAAGTATTCGTCAAGGCCAATATGGTAATTGGGGTCTTCCATATGGTGACTTCGTGCTGCCTGGTGGCACTCATTGCAGCATCCTTGGAATTTAATAAGCTGTTCTGCCAGCTCTTGTGCGAGGTGCTCAATTGGACCTGTCTCGCCATCCCCCACTCGTGGAGAGGTCTCTGAGGCTGTATCAGAGACAATATCCAGAACCAGGTCAAGACCCCGGTGATTTAGAGCTACTACCGCATCTGCAGTATAAGAAGGAAATCCGGTACTAGGTATATTTTGTTCGTTGATATCTCCGGGTAGCTGAGGATCTGTTGCTAGTAGGGACGGTGAGGACATAATCGATGCTGATCTGAGAGGCTCATCATAGTCAGGTCATACCCCCTCAGTGATAGGTTGTAGTAGAGGGCTGGGTGGAGGCAGAAAGTTGCTGATGTCTTGTTCTTCTAGCTGTGCGGATGCACTGCTCTGTGAGTTGGCTCACTGCTGAACGGGATAGTGCAAGTTATGAGAATTGCTATAGGGTAAGCCTCTGTCACTGGCCACTGCTTTCTGCCGTTTGTTCCGCTGGCGTTGATAATCCGCTGCCGCTTTGTCCTTAGCTGTCGCATACTTGCGTGGTCGTCCACGCTGTGTTGGTCTTTGCATATCAAATCTAGTATGTACTACGAGATTATAAATAGCAGGATATGATTCGGGGGTAGTTCTTGGATACGTGGGCGGCGCAGGTAACAAACGAGATGTGAATGGGGTTTTTCAGGGTGAGGACTAGGCGAGACTGAGCACATGCATTGTAATGTGCCGTAAGATTTGTGAAGGGGTAGTTTTGTACTAGCTGCAAATGGACGAATTTTGCCCGCGAAATTCAATGATTGGCTAATTGAGAAGCCCACATATCCGAAAATGGATAGATCGTGCCCGCGAAATTCAGTAGTTGGCTGAACATATGCTTTTTGTATCCACTGCATTCTAATTGGCTGTAATGCTTGGGGTCGACGACAAGGTCAGCAACTTCCAAGACGAATCTATCAACAACAAACTAAGGGAACTAATAGAAATATAAGTAAGGCAAGTTTTAAGGTCCTGTTATGTGGTTTTATATTAGGCTAGTAAGTCATACGTTATATACAATGTCTAGTTTGAGTCGGTTAATATATGATGGTGATGGTTGATGATGATCATCCTCGGTAGACATGTAAGCGTCATCGTCATCACTGTCATCCTCAGAGGTGTTGTATAGATCACTGTCATCTTCATCGTCGTCGTCGTCGTCGTCGTCTCCAGTCACAAGATCTCCATAGACATTCTCATTTAAATCCATGTCCTCATACTCGACACGCATTTCATCTTCGCCAGCTTCTTCATCCATCTCAGCTACTCTTTCGGCTGCCAGAAAATCATGGGCCAGGTCTTTATGGTGCCAAATCGCGTCAAGGAAACGGCATAGCTTCTTATTGAAACGCACGCCTATAAGCCGTTCCCGTTGTTTCGCGTCCATGCGGTAAACCCGAAAACAAAACGCCACTGCCTTTTTCAATAGCGAGCGGTATTTGACGGTCGACGAGGCATGCTTGACCAGCGTGAACGGCTTGGAATATGATATATGGGGATGGTTACTTTTCAACCAGCAAAGAAGGTTGCGGCTCGTCCTGCGAACGGTCTCCTCGCAGCGGTCCATGACCACATCCACGGCATTCAAAATCTCGTTGATCTTCATCTCGTCTTCGTACGGGCTTACAATATCGGCAAAGAGACCAGGAACTCGAGCTGCGCTTGCCAGAAGGTACGGCGGCGCATCCGGCTGCCTGTAGGAACTCAGGTAGGGTGTCTGGATAAGGCAACGATGCAGACCTCGGTCCCTATTCCTGTATGTTATCTCCCACCTCGTTCTTTCCAACCATGGCCGTTGTTCGGCATACGTGGTCGCGGAACCGGCCGCCGCTGTGGCTTGTACATTGGAGGTAGGAACACGGTTGCGCTTGTGCTCGCGTTCTTGCACCGACCTGATCAAGTCCTGTTGTTCTTGACCAGTCTTGTCTCGGTGGCTCAAGGCTGACTCGCGCATCTAGCCCATAGGTACCGTCGGTCAGGTTAGTTAGCCATCCCGCTCAACAATCCAGTAGACTCGAGACGAGCCACAGGCCTAAGCCTGCAGGTAAACGTACTCAAAATACGCCTCAATGTCAGCACGCCGGGTAGACCGACGCGGGTATTGAGGATACTTAGGTAGGTCTTGGCTATAGTGTTATGTAATAAGAGTAAGATTGATAGTGCGATATATGCAGTGCAGATAGGAAAATCCATCGTAAAACCAGAGCCTCCACTCCTTAAGTAAGCCGTCTAGAAGAGGCGCAGCTCTGTCCGGACTTTTCAGCTCTAGTTTAGCCAATACCTTAGAAAGGCCTTTTCGCTGACTTAAGGGGATATTATGTTTATCACGAAGATGATTGGTAGGATGGGATCCACTGGGGGAGATGGCATGTCTGCAATTCTTATCAAAACAGATCAGTAGTCGTGACTTAGGATAAACCTATAGAGAGAGTGACTCGAGAAATTCATAAGAGGTAATTGGTAGTATATCCATATTAATACTTTTTTGTTTGGTGTAACTATTCTTTAATGTTCTTTTTCGATCTCTTATAAGTGGACTAAGAGGCGGATGATAGTAATAAGTGGTTGAATAGAGCAGGAAGTGGATGTGGTGGAGTAGTAGTGAAGGAATGGAGTGCACGGATAAAAAACATATAAACAGGAGGTTGTTTTTGTTGAGCCTTGTTACTGTAACAATGTGCACAGACGAAAAGTTTAGAAACTACAGGTAATTTTACGGTGAAACTCCGGGGAAATCTGGGGCTGTCTGGGTTGGCACGGACGAAAATTAGACAATGCGACGGGATTTAGTTCAGCCTGCGTACAGTAGTAGTAGGCATGGACTAATAGCTCTAGGTATGCTGACTTAAGACCGTTCCCAGGGCAGTTAATGAAGCTGTAACCACTTTTTGAACTAGACATATCGTCTTTAATCTTTAATAAGTTAATGTGTGGATGTAGACCAAATATTAACTGATTATATAGTGCTTCTGCCTGTGTAATAAAATAGTCTGCAAGTTTGCGAAAGTTGTTTATTATTATTTGAAAAGTGGCATAAGATACTATCTCACTATTGTTTCTCAAGTGGAAAAGCATAGATAGTAGTTCAGTGCGTGCGATATTGCGCCTAAAATCTCTAAGACTTATTAGCTCTGCTAATAGGTATTATAAGCCTAGAACTATATACTTGGCTTAGAATTCATTAAAGTACTTAAATTGCCTAGCATCTGGCCGTTATAGGATACTGATAGACTGATATTTATATAGAGGTAATGCTTGCTCTAGGAATAATATATGCTATATATAGATTATTGCTAATAGCTTGGAGTAATATTGTTAAGCGAGATAGAATCTCTGATAATCTGCAGAAAATCTAAGAATACTGCTAAAATATATAAGCAGTATAGAGCTTGGTTGCCTATCGATATAACTTTCGGTGCTAAGTATAATATATAGCTGAAATAATAGTTTGAGGAATTGTCTGCTTGCAGATATAGTAGAGTCCCCTAATTCCCCTGCAAATAGATTCTGCTAGGTTCTAGCTATATTCCCCTCAATATCATCATAATATCCAGAATCATCATAGTCGCTCTCGTCATCATCGTTATCCTTAAGTTCCCAAGCTTTAACGTTCTTATTATCTATTTCGGCGTCCTCTGCACCTTCTTTCCCATCTAATCCCTGATAAGCTCGAGTGTTGGGATGAATATTAGTAGATTGGCCTTCTATGGGACCAGAGTGTATTCCTACTAGAAGACTTCCCCGTTTTTTCATAACCGGCCATGTTCCTTTTAATACGTCAAGATGGTTCCAAATGTTGTGCTCCCAGATCCGATCTGACTGTGTGGCGATCTCGGGCTTTATCTTTATATTTGTTATTCCTTGTCGAGAGTCATCTAGCATTCGGTATATTCGTAGGATAAAAGCCAAGAATTGCTTCTGAGTCCTTCGATATCTAACCTCGCTACTCGTCTCTGCCACGAGATTAAAAGCAAGCTCCTAAGGTGTAGTCTGCGTGGAGGGAATGGCGATTGGGTAGTCTGATCAGCGCGCGCAGAATGTCTCGTCGGGACCCTCGGTAGATAGAAGGCCATTGTGTTCGGTCTAGCCACAAGCTTGTAGCGGCAAATGTGTCGGTCCCTGTGTTATTGATAGTTGTCCGGGGTTGACTTAAAGCTTCTTGATACCTGGCTTCCCGATCTATAACTTGTTATAGATGGGTGGATGCCTTAGATATAAGAATATTAGGCGTTCCTTGCGATTTCTTGGCACTTATCTTTACTTTCGGCCTATCTGCCTTTATTTTTATCTGTATGTTAACCTTAAACCATTTACTGCCTTCTCAGGAAGGGAAGAATCGTTGGCATATAATACCTTCTATCTATGGCAGAAGTTCGGCCGCCTGATATCCTATAGGTAGCCTTCTTTTGCTTCTAGGATTAACCCACTTATAGAGCTTAGTATAATGCTCCTGTATTGCCTAAACCTGGCGAATATTAAAACCACAGTATCGGCATTTAAGGATATCAAGCTTAGGTAGGGCAAGGCAAGGAATAGGTTCATTTGTTAGTAGTGGATATTATAATTAAGGTAGTTCGGCCCGGGTTTAAAGCACATCTGGTAACACTTCGATAGATTCTACTAGTCTATGCCGGGTCCATAGGTTAATTCTAGGATGCTTTTTGGTAAGATAGGTGGTAACTTCTCTGGCTAAGCATGTATATTAACATTTCTGATAAATAAGAATCTGGTATTAAGAAAGAAGTATAAACGGGTATATAGGGTTAGAAGGGCCGAGCTCGGTTAAAGGCTTAAGTGTTATGGTCTGACGAATCAGTGCTGTAGGCAACCAACATTAGTTGCTGGCTCGATATTACATTTATCGCAACGGATGCTGATAAATCGGAGCCAGAACTTGACGCGCTGCTGTTAAAGTGTTATCTTGCCTGAACGTATAACCAAGCACCAATTAGAAATCCAAGTTAACCCCCTATTAAGGTCTACTCTATCCTAACGCTAGACCATTTTTCAAAATTCAAGTCAACCCCCTGTAAAGTAGGGTAAATTAAATCAATTATACAACAATTGATTTTGGACTGTAGCACTAGGTCGACGACAAGGTCAACAACTTACAAGACGAATATACCAACAACGAGCGAAGAAGACTTCTGAGAATATGAGTAAGGTAAGTCTTAAGGTCTTGGCGTATGCTTTCATCTATTTATATTAAGCTTTCCATCACGTTCAGTGTCTAGTTTGAGTCGGTCAATATGGGTTAGTGTACAACGAATCCGTTTGGGTTAAATGGATTTGATATGTCTGTTCATTAGCGCGGTTTTTTTTATATGGGAGTTCAAATGGATTTGATATCGAATCCGCCGCGCAGCTATGATAGGTAGATAATTAATTATTCATCAGTATTCTAGATTGTAAGAAAGGCTGCGCACTGCAGCCCCTGAGAACTGCAGTTGTGGCTCAGCAGCCACACTGGCTTAGTCAGGGTGCGCGTATTTAGCTGAAGGGGTGCGCGCACCTAGACGGCGCCTAGATAACATTAGTTAGTGTTTTCAGCCAATTTTACTAAAATAAGAAATAAAAACATGGGATCGGTGCGTTGATCACCACCCTCCCTCTTATGTGCCCATGCGTCGCTTTAAATGTGATTCTTCGATTCATAACATAAACCTTAAGCCTATCCTTGTCATGTGATACTTCGGTCCATCACCAAAACATGTGATTCTCCGATCCACTACGGAAACCTTACGCCTTGCACTCTGACATGATTAACATTTAGGCAATCAGGGAGGCAGATGCTCGATTGTGAGGGGCACATGGAAGGGCTTCCGTTATGACAGTGACTTTAACTACTCAATACTGTCCACAGACAACCCAAACTGTTGAATAGTGTCAAAAGGAAGCTCATGGAAGTAGCTTGAAAGGCTGATAAATAGGTATTGTCATCAAAGATGACAGTTGCCACCTATTGCCACAGGCTTAGCAAGCAGCTTCTAGTTGATTCCACATAGCACAGAAAAGACATATAGAGCTTGCTTTAAACCTCAAGTAGCAAGCAACAGGATATACAGAAAAGAGGAATACAGAATTCACCCCAAGATCTGACACAAACAGTAACCGTACCGCGGCTGCATATCTATATCTTGGGCCCTATGAGGCGTATCCTCCCGGGCGGAATAAATTCATTCATTCATTCATATCTATATCTTTATTGGGAAACTAAAATCCTCTTATCATAGAGTCATATTCTTGTGGTCATGCCGGGTCAGAGCTTGTTCATAGTTTGCGCGGCCCTCCCGTCATATTTTCCCTTCGTGTTCGCTAGTCCATTCCCTCAGCCGTCAGCGTTGAATCCTCATTCGTTGGCAAACAATACTCTCATTGTAGTAAATGGAACAACTCTACTAGCGACCGAAACCATACTCGCCCTTACCGCTCTGTCCTTCGTGGCGGTCACCTACGTGGTCCTCGCCAAATACGCGGGTTATCTCGTCAATACCAGCAAATATCCTTCTGCGGCGCTGAAAGCGAATGTCAGTGCCATCCTTGAGGCCACCTGGCCCATGCACACCGACCAAACCCTTGAGCTTCCTTGTGAGACGAGGGATTGTCACAATGCAATTAGGCTCCTATACCTCGGGTGCATGAAATCAGAAAGAGAGCCATACCTGGTTGCCAAAGGCATTGGCCAATGTCCGGCGAAGGCAATTGGAAAAGTAGCGAAACGGCCCCTCTGGGTTACCGACGGCTCCCCCAGGATGAAAGTTGTCGTACAGCTAGCAATCTGGGCATGGGTCAGCGTTTGGCTGATGGGACTCACAGTGTTTATTACGTTAATGCACAATGGCTTCTTCAGTGAAAAGCAGGGCCCTGATAGCAAACCGCGACTCGTTGTCGTTTGCATTTATGCTGTCTGCTTCTTCCTCCACGCCATTATCCTCTGGTCCTTGTGTCTGCGAGCTTTGTCCCGGTTTTGCGCCGGTGCGGCATGGAGCCTGTTGAACCGCGCTCACTTTGCTGTTGTGGGCCGCTGTTTCCTGTTTAGACATATCGAAGACCGCAATAAACCCCTCGACTTTACGGAAATCGAAAAGTTGAGCGCTGGAAGTACCTTCATACCCATGGTCTATGACGCTGCCCTTGTCGGTCACGGTCCGCCTGCAAAGATTTCACGCACCAAAGCAGAGACCAAGACCCTGGTTGCCGCACAGAAGCAAATTTCCCACGACCAAGAGAAATTAAGGGTTGCCATGAATACAGCCGCTGAGAAGTCTCTGGACGGTGTGCTTGTAAATGTTGTCACTATGCTAGGCATCTGCGTCACTCAGGCTTTCAGTGCTTGGACAACGAGGCCGCTGCTAGACAACTCTAGCACCCAAATTGGATCAATTGCGTTGGTGGCCTCGGCCATGATTGGTCTTGCATCTATGTTCAACAGTGCGTTACACTTGAGCACGGCGATCAAGGCGTTTGACCAGAACCTGAGTCTGAAGGAGATCAAGATCAATCATCGCGCCCTCGAGTACGTAAGGCACCTCTCCTCCAATGACAAAGTGGTTGGCTTTCGCCCTGGATCCCTCGAGGCTTGCCACATTACTCCTCTGGCTCTTTTTCGCACATCCAGCTGGGCCACAATGCCGTTGGTGGTAATCTTTGGCCCGTCGTTTCCCTTACTTCCCAGCGCCAACGAAAGCGCGCGATGCCCGAGTCCAAACTGTCCAATTGCCTTCGAACTGTGCGTCAAGGTAAGGGGCCAGAAAGTGGTCTTCACCACAAATCCCACTAGCATGCATAGCATCAACTCGATCAACGTATACTGCCCAATTCAAAACCCTACTCAAGAATTACCATCAGAAACGCCATGCGTTTCTGGTTTGTGACCAATCACCGTCTAGCATTTTCGCCCCGTATTTCCTCCTATGGAAATGCACTGCATGTTCACAGTTAAAAGGGGGTTTCGGGTAGTGAGCTCAAGGCAGCGCGGGCCTTAATAAGGAAGTCGATAAGGTAAGCTCGCATTAACCAACCGACCTTGTGTTGCATGCTAATAAGTGAGGCGTTAGGTAGGGTACCACTTAGTAAGCTACTAGCAAACGAAGTACCATAATTTTACTAAATTATAATTGGATGACATCCCTGTCGATCCCTTGCATACAATGTATTTATGCCTTTTGACTATCAAGGAGATGGGAGTTCAAATGGAATTGCTAGCGATTCTGCCGCGCAGCCGGGATAGGTACGGGTGAGGCCGTGATCCATTAGGTCTGGGGGCCAAGGTGTCTGGATCTGGGAGGTTCAACGAGGATAGGAGGGGCTTGAGACCATGCCGAGCAGATCTAGCAATGCCGTGCTTTTTGCCCAGATGCTCTGATGTATGTTTAGGACTTAGAGCAAAACCGAATTTTGTATATATAATAGCTGCTTCCGGCAAATTGTAATAAAGGCTGAGCCTCTCGAGCTTCTGCAGCTTTGCTGGGGGTAAAGTGGGATGGCTATATGGCTTATGAATAGAGGAGCGGGCTATTATGACTAAGCATATATAAATATAATAGATAGGATAGAATGGCAGAGATAGAGTAGATATTATATAAAGATGGCAAATACGTAAGTTTTAGTAAATGATTGTAATGAATGTTATTATTCAGGTCTGGAGTAGTCAAGTTATTAAACTCAATAAGGGTCAGCTAACAGAAACGCGACGCGTTTCGTGGTTTAGGTTTTCTGATTTCATTAGTGCGGTATAAGAAACGCAATGCGTTTCCATAGGGGAAAATATAGGGCGAAAATGCTAGACGGTGATTGGCCAAAAACAGGAAACACAATGCGTTTCTGCTGATAATTCTTGATTAGGCTGTCGACGCAAACAATAATTGTCAGGCTTAGCCCTTTTCTTGCCTCATTGGGGACGTTGTGTTTGTCGCGGAGATGTGTTGTTATGCGTGACGGGCCATTGGATAGTGCGAACCTGCAGCTCTCTCTGGTGCAAATTAGGAGACGGGCGCTAGCATCATGGAAGAGACAGAGGTTGTCAAAAAGGGTATAGTTAGCCATTTTCAACTTCTTAAGAATGCCGTGGAATCCTACTGTCTCGAGAATCTCGTGATGTCTGGGATGGTACTATGTTAAAAAGGGTGTGATGAGAAGGTTCAGAGATGTTATGCGTTCACGGACCAGTATTAATGGTAATTCGACGAAATACAAAGGACACGACGCGTGCATGGATAATCCAGTAATGTGCACGGGCTAGATTTGTTATATTTCGTCGAATTACCACCACAACTGCGTACAGTAGGGTTAGGGTTAGACCTAGGGTTAAGGCCAGGGTTAAGGTTAAGGTAAAGATTTAATCTTAAGGCCAACTTAACCTTACCTCTAGTTTACACCTTTTACCTTACCTCTTTCTTTTAACCCTCTACCTTCTTGCTATGCCTTTAACCCTAACTTACACTCCTACTAACCTTCTTAACTGCCCGCTACCCTCTCAACCTTCTAGCTCAAACAAAAACCTGGGCTTCTAGCTTAGGGTTAAGGCAATAGCTAAGTAGTCTGTCTTTATCCTTTACCTAACCCTCTCAAATACCTACTAGTCTCTTACCTTTCCTAATTAATTAAAAACATAAGGTTTTGCCTTAGGGTTAGGGTTAGGGTTATGGGTAAATTATTATAATTATAATAATAATAATAATGGTAGGTGATGGTGATCCCTTTTACACAAACCCTCTTCAACACCCACTATCTCCTCAACGTCCTAGGTTAAATGAAAATTTGAGATTTTGCCTTGGGGTTAGCGTTACCGCTTGAACTCCATACCACCAACTCTTCCCAGGGCAGCCAAGACCAGAAGCCGATGCTCTCTGTCAACGTCGGACGTAGACGCATATGTGAAACCAAGCCCAACACCTTGTACCTAACTCCAACGCCACAGAAGTAGCACTCCGTCGTTAGATAGAAGAACGCAGCCAAGTCCGCAGATTGTGACCGTATCGTTGGCCCTTACTGCCGGGAATCACACTGGCTTGGGGCACGAGGAAGGGGTAACCAGCCACTAGACCTCGGATGATGAACGAGCAGCCCAGGAGACCACGACGACCATGATGACAATGATTTACTCACCATGCTCTGTATCGATGACTCTCAACACGAGACGCGAGTTCCTTATCATATTGACGTCTCTGACCGTCTCGCTCATCCCATCGCCTACTCGCCTACTCGTGATTGACGTTAGAGTGCCTCCGAGTCACTTACACCATCCTTATGGTTCACTAATATATCCATCAATTCACCATTCAGGTCGTTCTTGTCACCCCTGCTTTTGCCCATTTCGTCCTTTCCTTTATTTTGCTTGCCCTATCCATTATCTACTTTGCTGCTTTGTGCGTTCTCAGGTCGTTGCTAGTCGCACGTTGCCGTTGCTTCTCGTTACAGGCCCTAATCGCCATTATTGAAAGTGCCGATATGTGGTTGAAAGTGGGGAAATCGTTGGCCCCCTTCCAGCCCCAGCCCCTCCCCGGATTACCCCCAAAACCTTAAATTCCTAGCCGTGCCTATCTCTTTAGCTGTTATAAGGCCTCAAACATGTACCGACAGGGCGAGGGCGCCAATCAAAATGACCGTGACGATCGGTATATTTAATCACACCTAAATTAGCATGTGATAGAAGTACTAACAGTTAGTATTGTTATAAATCGCTATATTATATACTTTGCAGCCATATCGGGTCCTTACCCTTTGTTTATTTCCTAATATTGGCTGTAGATAACCTCCTTTTCCCTTCCTTTTTTTCAAGGGTTAAGGCTGCCCTTGCCGGCAGCCTTTATAAGCTAGGCAGGGGGAATATTTGCCTCTATAGATATAATTAATATCTCTTTATAGGTAAATTTGCCGTGCTTTAAGGTCCTTGCTGTCTTCCTCCTTCCCTATATAGTATCTCTTCCTTATATAACTTTTAGTGCTATAGGTATTAAAAATAGTATTATAAATAGCCTCTTTCTAAGCTTAAAGTGTAATATAGGGCTTTTAATAAGGCTGCTAGGTCTTCTTCTGTAAAATAAAGCTATTTGCAAGTATAACCTTAAGGAGGAAAGACTACAGTAACGCCTGCCAAGGACTATACTAGAATTAATACTTATATATTATATAGAACCTTATCTAATTACTGCAGTCTATATAATTTATTTTAATATTATACTAGGCGGTAACAGAAGGAATAGGGATTATCTTAAAGCTATTACTATTAAAGACCTGCTATAGGCGTTATGCCTCTGCCTTTATGCCTCTTTTGGCAGGTAATTTCCTCTTTATAAGTATGCAGTTAAGAGGGGCTGCGCTATGTATAGTTAAAAGGAAGAGCACTATAGAGCTATCTTTCCAAGCAATTTAAAGGACTTAGGAGGAATAAAAAGAGATAAATTAGTAAGGAAAATATAGGTAAAGTTATCTATACCTTTTTATCCTTTATTAGGATTAAATATACCTTATTATATACTAAATGCTTATTATTAGGAAGCTTTCTAGTCTCTTTTATATACTTTATCTTAGTAGTAATGCCGCTATTAGGGCATGCTGTGCCTGTAGCCCTATATCTAAGCCGCCAAAGAAGGCAGAAGAGCTGCGGTAATGAGAAGAGGTTATCTGTAAAGACGTGATGTGTCTG
>JAAIJJ010000207.1:8378-35063 GCA_020976545.1 Fusarium sp. Barmshour
ATTTCAATAAGCAACAATCAAGTTTAATAAATATATGTCTCACTCAGCACTACTGCGCAATATAAACAACATTTGTTTAATCGCTGACGAAGGGAGCTGTAGGTCCGGGTTTCCGTGGAGAAGTTCCGAGTCACAGCCTAGACGTTGGACAGATCATGGACCAGTCGCTGGGGGCGAGATGTGCCGCGTTACCTTTCATCCTCTCTTTCCTCTCTCTATGGTTTAGCGAATGGCGCTCGTTATTGACAAAGCATGCTTATCGACAGTAAGTCATCCCAAGGCTCAGTGCGGTGCATTTCCTATATCGTACGGCCTGAGGGAGGCTTGTGCACCTACTCAAGCATGTAGAGTGGAAATGCGTCGCACTTCCAGTATGGGCACGTTTAACAGAAACGCAAAATGCAGTGCGTTTCTCCCACGAGAGCCCGTGCCAACCTTTAGAATTCATATTAGCTAAGTTGAGTAACTTTACAGGAGCCGCAAACCGTTTGCCAAATGAGCCTTGAGAAACAAGGTTTGATATAGGGTAGTCATAGAGAAGAGTACTAAATTTTTCTCTATGATGCTTATCTGCAGTAGCAGTTTCGCAATTACTACCAGTGTCGGGGTGTTGTGTCTGTTATATTACTAGTGATACAGCCTACGAAGGGCCGAAGGACATGGTTTTTCCAGCGAATGCAGACAGAAAATTAGAAGTTTATTTGGAGCAAACTGATTGGGTGGTCGCCCATTGCAATCTCAGCACGGCGACTGATTCAGACAAGTCGGCCGTGGGCCGTTTAATCCGCCGCCTGAAAAGAAGATGCAGGGTCTGCCAAAGTCCAATTTGCACCGTCCCACAAGAAAATAACTAGTCCATCTTTCAGCCTCATTGTCAAGTGTCCTAAAATGACTGGCGATTTCACTATATACCTCCTCGGGGTAGATCCAAGCGTGAACGTGGATTCATCGTGATCTCGAATTGAGGACATGTCAAATGACTTCTTCCGAGCTTGACTAGCTGAATGATGGGAGCGCTCACCCCTTAACACGCCTGACGAGGAGAGCGAGGGGATCACTTGCTCTATCTTCGAGACGCATGGGCCTAGTATCCTTCCACTCTTCATTGTTAGAAACGCAACCCTTTGCTACCCCTCCTTTAGGGGGTTCTAGCTTTCATTGCCATTGTTTACGAAAGTGAAAGGGAGCGATATGATGAAGATGGCACTCTTTTTTCTTAGTGAGCGGTCAAGTGCCATGGCTCGGAACAAATAGAATTGTTAGAGAGCAACCCATCATCCATAGTCTCATTTCACAGGTCAACAAGGCAAAATATAACTCTAGGACACTTTAAACCACACCATGTTCCCTCAGCAAACCCGAGTAGGAAAAGTACAGATTGGTTATTGTGGTAGCCTCTTCAAAAATGAAAGTCCAATCCTATATCAAAGGTCTTGTTCAAAACTTATCCGGCTTCATGTGAGTCTACTAGGTGAAAGAGCTCATGACCGGATTGACTTCGTGCGAGCACCTCGGCCGAGACTTTAGATGTAGGTGCGTAGCCGGATCTGAGAAGCCGATCGGCCTCGTGCTTCAAAACGGTCTCAAGGACAATATCTTAGGCAGCGGCAGGATCGTGTATCTACGCCGTGGAGTAAGCTCCGAAAAAACACATAATGCTCGCCTTCATGCCATGTAGCCCGCTCGTTGGATAGATAACGGGCTGCTGACGACCTAAGCTTCGGATAATAGGCCATTCTTCTCGAACAATTCTTTGTCACAAAGAATGCATAGTTATCTAATCGTACGCAAACGGCTATCCAAGTCCTGAAGTGCTCGTGCGAGCCCGGTTGAGCACCCACTGCTTACTTATGGTAATGTTGAACGAATTGATGGCAATCTCAGGTAAGTCCATAGTTCGGGCGGGACGAAAAAGTGATCAAGATAGCTACAGTGACCTATATCAGTACCGACCAAGAGAAAGATTTGTCCGCCTGGATTCCCATCCATTCCAATCTTGGGCGTTCAGCGACCCCATCCTTGGCAAGGTAGATTCCTATCGCTCGACTCCGAGGAGGAGAACAGGGTCACCTACCCAAGTCGAACGCTTGGCCGGTAGGTGGATAAAACGAAAGCAGACGAAAGAAAACTAAATAATGCCTCAGACTTCCATTGTATCCAAGAAGTGGAGAATAAAAAGCTCAAAATCAATTCCGTCATGCTATGCCGATTAGAGCTGATTCTAGGGCCTAAACTAGCTGCAAAGTAGCTTATGGTCGCCCAATTGTGTCTCGGTGGCTACATTTCACAGACTGTGTTGGACCGTCCCCAGCACCCAGAGAAAAAGATGACTATTAATCATCTTGGCTCAGGCGGGTGAGAATGTGGACGTAGTCTTTCACTTACTCTATTAAAGCTGAATCAGCCTGGGCGAATCGGTCAGTGACTGACACGTGATGGGATATTCCTTTTCGGCCTCTGAGTAGTTGGCTGAGTTGTCCTAAAATCACGAGAGCGGAAGAGTCTACGAGCCCTATCAACAACATGGATCTCGAGGTACCCTGCGGGGCGTTTGGCTGGCGCAACTCACATGAGGGTTAGACTGGTCGTAGGGGCTTGGAGCGTTGAAGCCCATGGGCGGCATGTAGCCATAAGTCGTATAAGGGGTCAGATCGTCGTCGCTGGGGCATGACTCCCGCTTGGTGGTATCGCTAAAATTCGTCATTGGGGAAAGCATCATGGGCACAGCGGAAGCATTCAGGTAGTTGGGGTAGGCGTCGGCAGTATTCATGGCCAAGGAGGCCTCAGGGGAATCGTAGGGAGCGACGAACATCTCATCAGGGGTCGGATAAGTCGAGTATGTGAACTGGGAAAGACTGTTGGAGCGAGCCCGGTCGCCGTGGGTGCCAGGGGGGAAGAGATCGTCAGTAGGCTCCCCGGGAGGATTGAACTGGCTCTGAGAGATGACTGGCTTGGTGGAGGTAGCGGGCTGCGACTTTTGGGACTTGAAGGATCGCTTCGACTTGGTGGCCTCCTGGGCCTGCTTATCGGACCCGACATGGTCAGAAGAGCCAGCACGGCGCTCGAGGTCCTCGAGACGTCGCTTGAGTCTCTTGCCTATAAGCGCGGGTATTCATGTTAGTTCTGGTTGGGAATCAGCTTTGGAATCCTCGGGAGCCAAGTCCGGTGGAAGTCAGCCTCTCGGAGTTAGTGGAGAGAACGTACGGTAGTTACGCTGAGCAATGCGGTTCTGTATCCGTCGGCGCTCAGCAGTGTCAGAGATCTTGGTCCAGTCCTCATCAGGGTTAGCAGATGCACTACTGGTACCTGAGTAGCTTCCGCGAGGAGGAGCTTCCGCGTAGGCGGGTAGTGGCATGAACATGGGCATTGTGAAAGTGGTTGTAGATGGTTGAGTAGAGGGTTTGAGTAGGTAGGCGCCGTGGAAATGGTACTTGTCGTTGCTGCCAACGACGGGGCGATGGACGACCCAGGTACGATTGAGACAACGGGTTGGGAATCAGCCTGAGCTGTCTATTGATGTCTCGTTTCTGTCTGTCCTCTTCCGCTTGTCTATCTTTCGGTGCTTGCAATCGACCAGCAACAATGGCTGGCGGTTAGTAGTGGTTGGTATAGATAGGGGCGAGAATAAACAGGTTTATATATCGACGGGCGTGGAGACGGCGTAGGTGAATAAGTAACAAATAGCACCGGCCAAAGCGTACCTTTAATATAGCACGACATCATTGCGACTGCCGATAGTTTGCTTATATGCTAGGGTATTAGAGCTATAGTAAGAGACAAACGAGATGGAGGTGACAAAGATGGGATCGAGGCTCCAATCTGTAGATACGGTCGGGGCTCTCCCCAAAGTAGTCTTTCATTTCATTGCGGGCGGTACGAGTCACGAAGAGGCGCTCGATCTCCGGGACTCCTCATCACGGGGGGATAAGAGACTGAATAACCAAGTAAGAGTCAGAGATAAGAGGCGTAACGGACTCAGATGGCAGAAGTGCTGCCTAATGCGGCTCAACATCGGACGACACCTGCCTGGGGTATGTTAGAGGCGGCATATGATCTGGAGAAGTAGGGATGAAGTTCTTTCCATCGGTCAACTAGGCCTGTAATAGGTAAATTCCCCGAACGCCTCCTCAAGCTGATTACTAGATACCTAAACTACCGCGTAGCTTAACTTTTGGCGCGCGTCGTGTGGCGCGAGTCAGTATCACATAGGCGAAGTTTGTGCTTGGAATCGTAGCATGCTAGACCGAAAGGATATGAAGCTGGCGGTGATAAGGTGAAGCCATGGTGGAATATTGCCTATTAGAGATCTCCTGGATGTTAAGTAATGGGCGCTAAGCAGCGGGCGAGCCATGGCGCGAAGGTAAAGAGGAGGCGATGGAGAGGGTGGGTAAGCCCGTTGACCAGTCCCGGACACCCTTCTGTGCTCTGATAGAATATAGAGCCAGGTGGGTTAATACTCGGCGCCTTATAGACCTCGCTTATTGCAATCCAGGATTAGTTTGCGACCTTATAATGTCCCGACATGCACGCAGAGCCAGGAAGAGGCGGAAACCACTAGGTTCACATATACTCGTGGGACTGCTTTTCGTTCTACCATTATATTGCATCCACGCGACGAAAAGTCTGAAAGACAGAGCTCCATCCATGCGCTCGCCAATCAGCCAGATAAGGAATGCTTTTAAGCCAAATACAGTTCGGCCTAGATGGCTGGATTACGGCTATTTTGTTAACTCGCCCGGATTCTTGAGCCCCCCTTTCGGCTTACCCCGACATACTATTACTAGACCGTACATACAAGACAAACAAGCATAGCATGCCGCTCCTCGATATGATTAGAATCGATGTTTGCTAACGACCCTCTTGCCTAGCTTTTGCATTCCTCCGTGGCGAGACGGAGGATGATATACTTGGGCAATAGACCGGCTGATGTTATTGATAAAACAAAATGGGTTGATTGTGTTGCTGTTAGTTCTAAGTTACATATATTCGAGAGCACAGCTCCTTACATAGTATCCACATCCCAGCAACCAGCATGTCGGACCACCTTAGTCACACGGTCTCAACAATATCAGTAATATCCGGCCACTCCGCTTCACCGACAAAACCAATCCGCTGCCGGGCATTCTCCTGCAATTTAACCTCCAGCTGAGCTAAGTCTTTACGGATCTTATCAATAGCCGCATCCCCTATAGAGTGCTGTTCCATCTCTGAGTCATTATCATGCCTGGCTGCATCTGTATTTATGAAGCTCTGGTTTGGTAAGAGCAGTGCAAGAGGTAATACTACAGCTGTCGAAATGTTTCTTTGCTGAATTAAAAAAGGTCGCAAGGTCTAGACCGATCGATCCAGGAAAGTCTCGACTCTTCCTGGTTCTAGACCGTTCGAACGGCCAGACCGGTAATATGTGTTACATTGTTGGCGAAACCCGCCCCACTTCCAATCGCCGCAAAGCCCGTAAATCAGATGATTTGAGCCTGGCTGCTAGGGTTCTTTGCTTATCTAGTCAACAAATGCTATTACCCGTTGACTCATGCGGGGCGAGCCCGGGCGAGCCAACTTAGCAAGCTAAGTTGGCCCCAAAACCCCGGGACATTGGCGGGGCCAGATTTTGGCTGTGATTTGCCGCCTTTCTCATGTTTTGATGTTCTCATGCCGTCCAAAGTCGTTATGAAGCCACGAATTAAAGGAAATTGACGTCTCTCGTGAAGCTGAAAGGCAAGGCTTTTGGATTTAGCTATAGAAACTGCTGCTTGTGCATCCAGGCCCTAGGTATTATTCGCAGGTGATTCTCTCCTGAGAGGTCATAAGGCTCCAACGCAGTCACGACGAGGGGTTATAGCCAATTAAAATGCTCGGAATAGGGGGTACTTCCACCGCCACCTAATCTATACGGTGATAGAAGTACCAACAGTTTTATCGTTACAAATCGCTACACTACATACTTTACAGCCATACCTAGTTTGTTTTGCCCTGCGCCTGATTCTTCTATTACCACAGATTTTACTGAAAGCATGCTGTTTTGGCCCCTTTGACCTTATTTGCCCTTGTCGGATATGAGACACATGCTCTTCAACCAAAACGGTATGAAGGCCTAAGGCAGTCGGATTGAACAGATGATGCCACCTTTTGAGATAAATGGAAAGATTAGCAATGCAATGGATATTCGTCAGGTCCACATCCAGCTCGTATTCATAGATCGACGCTATACAGTGCATCTCGACCTGCAATCCTTGCACATTTTGAGTTGACATCAGTACATAACATATGGTCTATGGGCTGCCTGGGAGCTTCAGAACTTAGCAACAACTTGAGATAGTTATGCATGTAGCTTAGACAGCGGGGCATAATGCATTCTAGTAGCTATCAGAGACTCTGGACTCTTGCTCAAACACCGTCAATATTGTCAGGCTATTTAGTTTACCAAACAGAGAGAGAGAGATACTCCTGCCATGATCTCAAATGATCCCCCCCCCCTTTTTTTTTTTTTTTTTATAGAGAACAAATGACACAAAAATTAATAAAGAAGAGCCAACCAACAAATTCGTGATCTTCTGCCAACGCCCAATCTGCGCGGAGTCAGCCTTGAGCGGGGAACCGCCAAGAAGGCTGTTTCAGCCTTCCAACCTCTGTTTTTCTTCAACTCCTTGACCAACTCTAGTTGATATCAACTTGCCAACTGACAATACTTCTTCGCAGTATTCATACAACTTATGTTATTCTCCATACGCAAACGGAAATACCGGGCGACCACCATGAAAGTCGCACTTTGTGGAGAATGCAGTGACTTCTTGCCGAGCAATCACGACGAGAAATGGCGATCCTTCAGTAACAGCCCGTAGGGAGAGAGATCAGCTTGCAAGGTTCTAGAGGCGGCTGATTCTGACTGCCGTCTTTGCCAGGCTGTAATACACAAGTTCGGAGCCCTCCAGCCAGACCTACTGTCACTCGCACAGACAAATGCTCAACCAGTCACTTTTCGATTGCTCATAAGCCTTACTAGAACACAAACATACAATGGGCTGAAGATCTCTACAGACCGTGCTTGCGGACCTCTATCTCGCAAAAACGGATCGAGTTTCGCCTGTGGCGCGTAACGCAGGACATCACTCAGTCTAAGACTATTCAAGAGTACATCACTAAAGTCGTTTCTCGGAGACTTCTGTGATTAATTTACAACGCGATATATCCAATTAATGCCGGGCCTGTCTCTAGCCATAGCCTCATCATGCTATGATCGGGCGCCTACTGGCACCCAACATCGTTCCCCAAGAAGGTCGTGTTAATATCATCACGATGACGTCACAACTCTGCCTAGACTTAGGGTAATTTGCAATGGTGGTGGCCAAGGAGGGTCGGCGCGAGGAAGGGTTAAGCGTTGGGAACATGCGGCAAGACTGGTCATAATACAAGAACATGCCAGATAGTTATTAACACATCTGGGTAATAGTACCGCGCTCTATTAAATAAATTAATGTTGTGTTGTTTTTCTATATTTTACAGCGAGTTTCTTATGTTTTTCCGACTCCCTTGTATATTTGGCTCGCTTATCACATACGTTTAGACTTAAATGGAAAATAGCGAGTGGGCCCATGCCCCACAAGTAATATGCATGAAGAAAATGACTAATCTCTCCCTTTCACTCATCCAACCAATCAACGCGTTTAAGGTTCTCGCCACTCATCTAGGCGTCAACTCACTCTTCATGAGACGTGGAATCACCTCTCTCTAGCACCTCAGAAAGGCTGGTTGGCCTCTGGCAACGGGTCTTCTCGCCGGGCCGTCCTGCGTGTTAGTTACGGCATCAGTCACAAAATCGTGTCTCACTGGGAGAATTTTGCATTGAGCGTTGGAAAGGAGCCCTGCTTTCCCGGCAATCACAATGCCAACCCCGGACTCTCGACACATACTTGAGCGGGCTTCCAAGCTGATTGAGGCGTGGTGTATAGACTTCGGAGCACTCAAATCTCCGCATGAGGCGTACCAAGAGCAGGTGGCGGCTGCGAGAGTGAATATCGACGAGGTGTTCGACAGTCTGTCCACTTGTACTAAACCTTCCATCCAGTTAGCACTTCAGAAACAGCTTACCGAATACTATGACCGGCTAAGGGAACTGCAACTGAACCACGATAGGACGATAGGACAGCAACAGGAACGCTATAAGGAAACCCTCAATGCCGCTATGAGGCAGCTCTGTGACAAGCTGAACACGGTAATTGGGCCATGCAAGACATTGAAACCTTTCCCGAAAGTCGCAAATCCACAATCCAACCAAGGTCAGACTATCAGTTCATCGGACAGCCCGGAGAGATGCAACCCGGTGTTCAACGTGGATACGCAAACAGACTTGGAGCAGAGCGTCATCTACGTCTGCGTGGTGAGTATTCTGTACCCTGCGTTAACCCTAGACTTCTGTTAACATATACAGCATGGCGAGGCACAGTGTCTGGATTCCGTCCCTAGTAGACGGAAACGCCGCCATACTAGTGGAGTACAGACCCGTGGAAGGCCAGATAAGATGATAAAAAAACACACTTTAGAGAACCAAAGTCGGCCTGATAAGGTTAGACCATGCGATAATGGTCGAAAACGACAAAGAAAGTCTGCCATGGAGGGTGTTGAACCAGTCTGTGGGCAAATATGCCTTGTATTTCGGAAGAAGCTAAAGCAATGGCTAGCTGCCCTCGTCCTCCCAAACAACTTCAACGAGGCTGGCGTTGCTGCCACTATCGCGAGCCTCGACTTGATGAAGGAAGCGGCGGGGTGCTGGGAACACATGCACGAAACGGATGGAGTTCGATGGCGGCAAGGCCACAACGAGACTGAGCCTGTAGTAGCTGAGCGGCAAGTTGCAGTCGTGTATTTTGAAGGACCGGAGTTTCCAGAAAAATGCAGAACCGATTGGGTGCCCATCGACGAACTGCATAAATACGACCCTGAGGTTCACTCGTCTCTTGTCCCTCACTCAAAAACGGTCCGGAAATTCTTAACTGGTCAGCTGGCAGCACAATCAAACACAGAGGCTAAGCGAGTTAAGTTAGGAATTACCAACGGTATGTCACCCAGTAATATCAAAGGCCCTATTAGTCCATGCCGATGAGTTTACTGACACCATGTCTCAAGAGACAGGCACCCAGAAGCAGCGAACCTCGTACGAATCAGCTGCGGTATGCGAGATGATTTCTCAAGACGACTGTTCGGTAAAGGGAAAGTTGGAGGATTCCGCAGATGTTGGTGAATCCCAGATCACGCCAGCCCCCAGTCCACATACAGAGATACCAACTATGAATCTACAAAAGAAGGACCGGTTGAACTCTGAATCTGGAAAGAGAAACTCGCCAAACGGCAGGATCGCCGGCTTGTATAAAGACATTGGCGTCGTGCAACTCGGTGTGAACGACCCTATTCAACCCAACGCGATACTTGGAAGCGGTTTGTTGGCTACTACTGACGGGTGTTGGGCAGCGTCCAGACCTGGCCAACAACAGACAGATGGACATGAACTGGTAGCGATGTCATCGACATCGGGGCCTCTCCCATCCATGCAACCTCTTCTGTCGCCTGTTCCGACTCTTCGTAGTACTAGAGTTGCACGATCTGAGCATGTGACGGGGCGAGCAAAAGGAAGAGAGGCTATAACCCAGCCTGTCAAATTACCAGGAGTCTTGCAGATGCTACAGGGCGATGCACTCGATAGTTTGAGCTCTGGGTGGAGGCAGAATCCGACGCTCAATACAAGGCCGCTTCAGCGCCACCAGCTACTGTCCGGACCTGAGTCCTCGATCCCGAGTCTCTCGGAGAATGGTTTAAGATGGGCTTTGACTCCGCCAGTGACATCGCCGGAGACTAACCATTTGCCACAAACAGCCGCTGTACACAGCAGTGAAGGATATTCCTGGGCTATCTCGTCCGACAGAGAGGATATCATATTAACGATATCGCCTTCTTGACCCCCTACAACAGCCAGGTGCAGAAACTCAAGGCGGTCCTCAGCAAGAGCTTTAGGGTCTGCCTTAGCAGGAAGAGCTTGGAGACCCCCAGCAGTCTAATGATTCGGGAATGATTCAGAGGGGGAAAAAAGGAAAGTTTACTTGAGCAGCATGACTTCCTCAAATGACTAGGAGGTAATAGGATTTGTAACTTAACTAAATATAACGTGGTTTATAAGCAAACGGTGGATTTTCTACCATTCCATCTCGGTCAACGTCAATTACACCACCATATCGTCTTTAATCCTAAAATATTACAAGGAATTGTTTACATGAATCACATCTCCCTATTCCTCACGAGTCCGGGAATTATGTCCGGGCTTGCCGTACCTCCCGCAGTTCCGTTGACTTGCGTCGCCCATTCCAGGTTAGCTCCCGCTCCCGTCCATTTTCTTCTCAATCCTCTTCTTGATACCTTTCTGAGATAACATATCTTGCCCTGATTGAACAGAAGCATTCCGCCAAGTTGTGACCTTGTTCTTTTTGCCCTCCGATGCCTGCTAAGCGCCTAATTAGCCCTTTGCGATGAACGGACCTGATCGTTAAGAAGGGTCGCTGAGTGCGCTAATGCTTGTATGCCTTTCGCAAGCTGGTTCACAGCCACGTATCCCGTGTCAGTGAGCTACTTTGATGTTGGTCAGCTCGATCATTGATCAGTGTTAGGAAACGGCTTCTGTTAGGTTATGAGGTGTCTGGGAAGTCCAAGGTCTCGCTGCCGCTACTAGGCTCACCTCGGGCGTTGGCGTCGGCAACTTGATGTTTAGCTTTGACAGGGCAATTGCCGGCCCCAGAGGTACTAATCCTGATTCACTAACCCTGACTTAATGTTTGGTTTCCCCTTACCGGCAGAGAATGCGGCCTTAAAATCGATGAAGTCGATCTTGGTCACGTGGTTAATGTGCGACTTGACCAGCTGCTCAAACTGATAAGTGTATGCCCGCTTCAGAGGGCCGAAGCACCTGAGGTCTAGGGGATGAAGGAGATTTGATAAATGAGGAGGCATAGAGCCGCGACTATCTTCGTGTCCATACAGAACCGGTCGAAACCGGGGGAGAGATGGCTTAAGTGGCCGTCAATCACTAACATTCGATAGACGTCATTCTTGCGATGACCTATATGTTTATCGAAATGCTGGATCCATTCTAAGCCTGTATTATTATTTTTCTATCCATTTTCGGCAGGCTTAGTGATCCAATCCGGTGGGAGGTTGCACTCTGAGTACCAGTTTGTGAGGTGGTAGGCCCTTTTGATCCTGATAAACGACCTGATGCGCCAGCCCTATGTATTAATCCCCTGGATCACCATGGCCCATTCGCGATTACCTGGCTGGGTCCTTTTCGGTTCTCCGCTCCGTTCGAAGCGTATCATAACCATAGTTAGGGTAATAATACCATCATAAACCCGGTTCCGTCAAAGTTAATAAATATCAATATCATCAATGCCATACTTCACCCTTAAGTTTCGCACAAGCTCGACCCAAGCCAAAATTTGCCGGGACCTTCGCATAAGGCTCTTGCCGTATCTTCCACGTCAGCAAACTTTGACGCAAAGCCTCGTGAATACAGATCTAGAATATGTTTAAAAACGGCCTCTTCCTCCTAGATAGTTAGTTTTCAAGAGTTGGGTATGATATGGCGTCGCGACGGACGGCGTTTCATTCTAGCGCGTAGTGTTAATTTAGGCACAGTGTGGATTTTTACCACCTGAGTTGCAGGAAATTTTTCATTATCTCAAATAGCTTGAACAGCTAGTAGTATTTTCTTTTCACTTGATTTTGATTCCATAATGTGCGGTTGAGCGGCATGATGTCAGAGTAAAAGGGGAGGCGTCGGGTGGAAAATCCGCCGTTCGCTTATAAAATGCATAGCAATACAATCCACTACTTAACTACAATGCTCAAGCTAATACCAAACTTCAACTCCATTGCAACGCTACCAAATAAATGACACTACTATATAAATTCATCTTTAGACTCTGGTGATTCTCTATTTGTGCTGTATACTAACACCATCTATGTTTCCGTTGGGAGCCTATATGTCACCTAACCCCCCTTTCTAAAACGCGCATACTACCCCTTGTTCGTAACTTCGGGTAGTTTATCAAGGACTGACAGCATATAAAGGAAACACAGTTAAACATCCAGATAACAAATGAAATCAAAAGCAATACATCGTGCCAATCTAACCCCCCTCTTCAAGCCAATCCGAATACCGGCACAGTCCCATGGAATAACAAGCCCATTAACAGAACTGTCTGCCGTTCTGGTCCTGCACCATGAAGCCAGATACGCCAAACTTGTCAGGGATCCCCACTGCGTCCTTTGGGGATATATGACTGCAATGCCCGTTGTCTATTCCAGGTATACGAAAGACATGTTCTGCAGTCACTAATGTGACGTCTCCTGGTATACTCTTATTAGTAACAAGCAGCTGAATGACCGCCCGCTCTGGCAGAAATGGCGGCAAATCCGATTGACGGTTACGCCTCGGCAACATCTGTGGTTCCAGGAGAGTCGATTGACATTCATGTAAGCGTTCAGCCGCCTAATGCAGGATTTCGAATCGACATCATCCGCAGGGGTCGAGAGGATACCGTCCTACTTACGGACTTGGGGCGAGCCGGGGCATATCCTATATCCGTCGACACGTCGCCAAGCGGTTGCAACTAGCCTGTTGGATACAAATTGCCTATCCCCAATGACTGGCATAGCGGAGTGTACATTGCTCGACTCACCACTGACCAGACTGCAGCGACTACTGAGGTGCTCTTTGTGGTAAAGTCAAGTTGGTTAGGAGGCAATTCTAAGATCCTATTCCAGTTGGCAGTGAATACCTCACAGGCTTACAACAACTGGGGCGGGAAGAGCTTATACGGCTATAACTTTGCCCCAAATGGCGCTGATGTTGACCGCGCACGCCGGGTTTCTTACGACCGTCCTGGCATCGAAGGACACGGCCTTAATGGACAGGGCTCCGATAGCCCGTTTGCTTCCTATGAGTATCCATTCATACGATGGCTTGAGTTGAATGGCTTCGAGGTCGAGTACTGTACCGGCATCGACCTGCACGCCGACTCTCATTTCCTTGACAACTACCAACTGCTGTTGAGCATCGGCCACGATGAATACTGGTCCAAAGAAATGCGCGACAATGTCGAGATCTTTGTCGCGAATGGAGGCAATGTCGCCTTCTTTAGTGCGAACGTCTGTTGGTGGCAAGTTCGTTTTGAAGATAATGGCCGCACCATGGTCTGCTACAAATGTAAAAATGAGGATCCTCTGACCGGTGTCGACAATGGGCGCGTCACTGTCAACTGGTATGACTCTCCGGTGCTGAGGCCCGGCAACTCTATGACTGGCGTTGACTTTCGCCAAGGAGCGTTCTGGAAAGACGGGCCAGTACCAGCTGTCAATTATCAGGTCAAGGTTCCCCAACACTGGATATTTGACACCGCTCTGGCAGGCGATACATTCGGGGGGGACCGCCATATTATCGGATACGAAATAGACGCTGCCCATTTAGTAGACCCTACCGCAGATGCACCGATCCCCGCTGGCGATGACGGCACGCCGCCCAGTTTCCTCTGCCTCGCCGTCGCCGACTGTCAAAGCTGGAACCAATCCGGAGGGCAATCGGGCTGGGCAACGATGGGGATTTTCCGCAATAACGGATCGGTCTTTACCTGCTCAACGGTAAACTGGGTTGGTGGCCTAGTGAACTTGGACGGAGGCTGGGGCCCTGTGGACCAGATTACCCAGAATTTGTTGCGCCGTCTGAGCTCTTCGTGCCCACCATCGCCGCGTCTCATGAATGCAAGTTTTGAGCAGTGGGACGAAACCGGCCAGCCAGTCAATTGGAGTCTGGAGGGTGCAGGTTCCGTTGGTCTTGGAAACGTTGACATCGGGCACAGGTCGCTCCAGATTGACGCAACCAATGGTGCGACGTGGATCAGCCAAGGGACCTTCTTGCTCGAGTATCTTAATTACTATGCTGTCGGGTGCTGGGTAAAGGCTTCTCAACCTGGGGTAACTATTCGTCTACAGAGTACCATCACTTGGGATGACTTTGCATTCTCGGAACATCCAGGTGACTACAAATGGCATTATCTCTATGCCGCCGGGATGTCCAGCGAAGCGCAGGTTCCAACCTTTCCCGCGCGAGTCAAGATCCAAGTAGCCGGTGGCATTGCCTTTTTTGATAACATCAACTTTGGAACTGTTGGGCCCCGCCCGTAAGAGATAACCTAATGCACTCGGGGTAACGTACACGATAAGTAAGCGGGTCAGACAAGCAAGCGGGTCAGCATACTGTGCAGCTAAAAGTTGGTTACCCTACTGTATCAGGTCCTGATACACGAAATCATGGCCCGTGCACGCCACGCACCCCTGTCACGACAGATCAGATGGTTTAATAACAGTAATTTCCGCCTAGTTATATTTAGTTTATCTCCTTTTGATTTCCTTTCGTACCACTTTGCGATTAAGCAATGACGCTCTAAATAAGGATGGCTGATGATAATATCTTTTCCCGCCTCCAGCTCTTAATCGATCCTCAGGCCTAGCTCCTTATCTGCGTTCAGGAACAATGTGGCTTTGCTCTTTCCTCCAAGCCTTCCCAAGTGAACGAGCATCTTAGGAAAAGGCATAACATACCGATCGACGACCGGCGTAGAGTTGTTCGTCTTTTGAAGAACCGGGAGCTTCCACTGCTGGATCCTGCCAACGCGCTGTTACGTCAAAACGAGTCCCCGTATGATCCTAACCTGCCACTATTCGACGGGTTCAGCTGCAAGTTCTGCGATCTTCTTACAATCAGCAGCCAGGTTATAGCTCGCCATGTGAGTGCAGAACATGAGAGGCGGCGACTGGAATTGCACGTCAAGCCAAAGGCTATGTACGAACCTGTATACTTGCAGGCATGGACCAGGAACCCTACTCAAGTATTAAAGACAGAAACGGGCCTGGATCTAACGGAAAACATGTGCAAACTAAAACCGCGCTAACAAGAAGAGTGACCTAAATCCATTCCCCCAACAGATTCAGGTCGACATTATCAAAAGTCAGAAAAAATGACTTTTAAATATATAATAATGATCTATGATGGTCGGAGGGGTCAGGGTTGACTTGTGTGTTCGAAAAGAACAAAAGAACAAATTTCGACGCAACACCTCCCAACCGTAGCAGTGCGCGAGCTAAAAAGAACACCATACTGTTGCGAAAGCTTCCATAAGTTGATTTAATTGAAGAAATTGCATTTTTTTCCTACATCCCTATTGTCTGTCCCATTTTCAGTAAAACCATCGTATACTGACCGACTCAAACTAGACGCGGAATGTGATGTAAAACTTATTAACATTGTATAAAAGCACACAATAAGACCTCGAAACTCACCTACTACTACTGTAACAAGGGCTGAATGTAATGTGCCGAATTACACAGAATCTGGCCCGTGCACGCATCGAGGTTCTTCCAAATATGGGCAAGATCATCTTGACCTCCACTTATTCTTCATTCTGATCGCACTTTTCCCAATCGTGCACGTTAGCAAGATCTCCCCTACTGGCCTTCATTGCGGTAGAACGCCAATAACGCAAGAATCGATACCCCTCTTCAAATCATATCCTTACAGGTTTAGGTGAGTGGCCCTGCTCGAATGATGCTGAACTGTTGAGCGTGAGAAGAGTCGGCTCCAAGCAATTGGGGATGTAGAATGGTAAAATAGCTGTGCAATTTTTCACCCGAATCCTGTGTAACACCTGTTGAGCTAAGTTGATCAAAGAGTTTACATCGGCTACCTTGCTTATATACTAAAGTGCTCTAGCGAATTAGAAGACCAAATGATCATCTTGGTGTTGATTGAGTTATATTTCTTGGGACTATATACAACCAAAAAAAAAAAAGAATTTAAAAAAATTGAAATGACCCCGAAACCATGGAAACATCCGTTCAACACAGCGGCCCGTTTCGTTGTGCAGGGGAGCCAAAGATGCGAAACAGAGACAAATTGCCCCAGAATTTACATAGATCGCAGCGTTACACCTTGTGTGGCGCGGCGAGAGGACATGAGTCTACCGTTAAGCTGCTTCTAGACGCAGGAGAAGTCGGTGTTAATCCCCAAGACGGGGATGGCCCGGCGCGCAAAATTGTCAAGAGAATCATGAGAACGAGCGAAAGCTCTCTCCAGAGCAGGAAAAGGGCCCCTCCGAGGATAGCAGCCAAGTCGGAGAAATATCAAAGTATAGATGAATTGACTACGTCGCACTAAGCGGCATAGTGGATACTGGGCGTTGCAATGCCAGACGTGGATGCGGTTTAAACCGATCAGGTTGTGAAAGTCAGGTATCAGGGTCGGCAAGATGTAGAAATCGAATGAGTTTGTTGATATTTCGGTGATCTGCCTTGGAAAAACCATGTTTCTCCCCGAGATGGCGTCCAACGGGATCACCATTATTCTTCAGCGCGAAGCCACAACGCATGCAAATGATAGCCGATTGAGAAATGTCGTAATGCAACTTTAGTGTTTGTAGTCTCTGCAATTGCCTCGGAGTGATTTTCTGGGTCACCAGAGAGGCTCTGGGGGCTTGTGAAGACATGATCTTGAAATATTGATTTAGAAAGATTCTGACAAGATGTTATCCGCAACTCACACTTTCGCATGTCCATTGACATCTACTAGGATGGCACGAACCATCATGCTGGATTCGTGTTAGGGAACGGGCCCAGTTACGCGTTTTTATAAACATGATCGATCCAGGAACGGGGCCCGTTCCCAGTCAGAAAGAGAGGGTAGATTGTTTAGGGGCTCTGATTGGTCTAAAACCTGGAATGGGCCCCGTTCCCAACTAGAATACTTGAGTAGGATTTTTGCTGAGCAGCGTGAGAGTTTTATGTGTCACGCGTTCAGACGCGTCGGTAAGGAGTAGAGTAGCGATTGAAGTCGCTATAGAAATTGATGCATGGAAATAGGCCGGAGAAAGACATTTACGTGAGAATGAACAAGGGGTCGGCGGCAATTCAGGGTACACGACAATTAATAATAGAAGGGTAGGCGCACGGACGAAAAGTGTATAATTTACTAAATTACGAGCAGTCCTTGGTACAGTAGGATCTTTTTATTAAGAGCCCTCTTAAGTAAAATAAAATACGGAGAAGATATAATGATTAATAGCTAATAGCATTGTGAAATACCTGCTTTTAGTAAAAATAAGAGGATTAATAGAGATATAGTAAAATAGCAGTGGAAATAGCTAAGGAGCGGGTTACCACCCTGGATCTTAAAGCTGTTATTGTCTTATTTATATTCATATACATTCCCTTAATGCCCCATATATCTGTTTCCCTCGTTATCCCAAAAGCCAAAGTTTCTTACATCTTACAGCTATCGCAATACCTAACCAAGTCAAACCCTTGGCCGGTTAGTAGATTAAACGAAATCAGATGAATAAAAACTAAATAATACCTCCCACTTCCATTATATCCAAGAAGTAAGTAATAAAAAGCCCAAAAATCAATCCCGCCATCCTATGCCTCTTAAAGCGAATTCTTGGGCCTAAATCAGCTGCAAAGTAGCTAATGGTCGCCTAATTATGCCCTGGTGGCTACTCTCTACAGACTGTATTGGACCGTCCCTAGCACCCAGAGAAAAAGATAGCTATTAATTATCCTCGCTCAGATGGGTAAGAATATGGACATAGTCTTTCTCTCGCTCTATTAAAGCTGCATCAGCCTGGGCGAATCGGGCATCGACCAACACGTGATGGGATATTCCTGTTCGGCCTCTAAGTAGTTGGCTGAATTATCCCAAAATCTCGAGAGCGAAGGAGTCTATAAACTCTATTAGCAACATGGATCTCGAGTTACCCTGCCGGGCGTTGAGTGGCACAACTCACATGAGGGTTAGACTGGTCGTAGGGGCTTGGAGCGTTGAAGTCCATGGGCGACATATAGCCATAAGTCGTATAAGGGGTCAGCTCATTGTCGCTGGTATATGACTCCTGCTTAGTAGTATTGCTAAAATTCGTTACGGGGGAAAGTATTATAGGCATGACGGAAGTATTTCGGTAATTAGGGAGGGCGTCAGTAGTAGTCATAGCTGGGTAGGTCTTAGGGGAATCGTAGGGAGCGATAAACTTGTCATTAGGAGCCGGATAAGTTAAGTATGTGGACTGGGAAAGGCTGTTGGAGCGAGCCCGGCCGTCGTGGGTGCCAGGGAAGAAGAGATCGTCAGTCGGCTCCCCGGGAGGAATGAACTGGCTCTGAGAGACGACTGGCTTGGCGGAGGTAGCAGGCTGCGACTTCTGAGACTTGAAGGATCGCTTCGACTTGGTGGTCTCCTTGGCCTGCTTATCGGGTCCGGCAGGGTCAGAAGAGCTAGCACGGCGCTCAAGGTCCTCCAGGCGTCGCTTGAGTTTCTTGCCTATAAGCGGGCATTTATGTCAGTTATGGTTGGGAATCAGCTTTGGAATCCTCGGGAGCCAAGTCCGGTGGAAGTCAGCCTCTCGGAGTTAGCGGAGAGAACATACGGTAGTTACGCTGAGCAATGCGGTTCTGTATCCGTCGGCGCTCAGCAGTGTCAGAGATCTTGGTCCAGTCCTCATCAGGGTTAGCAGATGCACTACTGGTAACCGAGTAGCGTCTGCGAGGAGGAGCTTCCGCGGAGTCGGGTAGTGGCATGATCATGGACATTGTGAAAGTGGTTGTAGATGGTTGAGTTTGAGTCGGTGTGTCGTCATGGCTTAGCAATGAGCGGTCGAGATGGGCGAGAATACAGGGGCTTATATGCCGACGGACATGGGGCCGGCATGGGTGAATGAGTAACAAACAGCACCGACCAAAGCGCACCTTTAATACAGCGCGACGTCGTTAAGACTGCCGATAGTTTGCTTATATGCTGGGGTATTAGGGCTACGGTAAGAGGCGAAAGAGATGGAGGTGACAAAGATGGGATCGAGGCTCCAATTTGCAGACACGGTCAGGGCTCTCCCCAAAGCAGTCTGTCGTTTCATTGCGAGCGACATGAGTCACGAAGAGGCGCTCGATCTCCGGGAATGCTTATCACTGAAGGATAAGAGACCGAACAACCCAGCAAGAGAAAGAGACAAGAGGCGTAACGGACTCAGATGGCAGAAGTGCTGCCCAGTGCGGCTCAACATCGGACGACCCGTGCCTGGGATATTTTGGAGGGGCGTGTGATATGGAGAAGTGGGGATGAAGTTCTTTCCATCGGTCAACTGGACCTGTGATAAAGCCATACTCTGGGGGTCAAATGTGTTATTAAATGGCCTAAGTTTCATGTGTCTGAGAGGAGCACAGTTCCTTACATAGTATCCATATCGCAGCCACCAGCAGATCAGACCATCTTAGTCATACGGTCTCAACAGCCTGCAACAGGTAAATTCTCCGAACCCCTCCTCAAGCTGACGACTACACACCTAAACTACCGCGCAACTTAACTTTTGGCGTGTCGTATGGCGCAAGTCAGTGTCACATAGGCAAAGCTTATGCTTGGAATATTCTTCGAAGGCGCTAGTTCGTAGCATTACTATTCTTCTAGCCAAGTGTTTCAGCCAGCTATGCTAGCGCCTCCTCAAGCTGATGACTACACACCTAAACTACCGCGCAGCTTAACTTTTGGCATGTCATGTGGCGCAAGTCAGTATCACATAGGCAAAGCTTATGCTTCGAACTGTAGCCTGCTGGACCGAAAGGATGTGAGGCTGGCGGTGATAAGGCGAACGTAGCCATGGTGGAAGATTGCCAAGTGGTGATCTCCTGCGTGCTCAGCAATAGGTGCTAAGCAGCGGGCGAGCCGTGGCACAAAGGCAAAGAGGGGGCGATGGAGAGTGTCGATGAGCTCGTTCACCGGTCCCAGGCACCCTTCTGTGATCTAATAGAACGTAGAGTCGGGTGGGTTAATACTCGGCGCCTCATAGACCTTGCTTGTTACCGGTATGGGAAAGATACAGATAGCCCTGCACCTAGCTCACTGGGTCAAGAATAATAAACCCAACCATTTTGTTCTTTGGATAACTGCTTTCAGTATGGCCGGCTTTGAACAGGAATGCGGGAAGCTTGCCAAGCTTGGCATCCGATGCTCTGAACATGTCGATGCTAAAGAGGCATTGCGACAGTATCTTTGTTTGGAAGATGCAGGAAACTGGTTTCTTATCGTCGATAACGCCGACGATATGGAGATTTTCGACAAGTCGACGCATGCAGGTGGGGGAATCCTCGATTTTCTTCCTTATCCCTTTGAGTGGCACAGCCCTCCAAGCAGGTACCGACAAGGGGCGGGAGCCAATTAGATAGTTAAAACAGCAGGTACTTAAGCTGCCTGCTAATTTATATAGTGATAGAAGTCCTCACAGTTTTAAGTGTTACAAATAGTAACCTCGCATACTGTAGAGCCTGTACTAGCTATATTGAACCTAGCTAGTATCTGGCTGATTACCTAAGGAAAATGGGGCGACGTACGGCTTGAAGGGCTGTGCCACTCAAAGGGATAATGGTGATGGACGGATCTTATTCAGCACACGCTCCAAGCAAGTCGCCCTTACTGCAGCTAGGACTGCGATAGCAAAACTACCACAGATGTGTCTGGAAGAGGCAACAGATCTCCTGAAGGAGTTCTTGATCGATGAGGACGAGCTACACGATGACGAGAAAGTGGTCGAGCTTCTCCAAACTCTCACCTACCTTCCTCTGACGATTACACAGGCAGCAGCGTACATGAACAGATATTAGGCGTCTATCACAGAGTCTATTCGATTGTTCATCAACACGGACGAAGAAAACATGATTGCTCGAATAGGGATATGACGACCAAACCCATCATGACGGCTCACAAGGGGCGTTGCTATCACGTGGATTGTGTCCTTCAACCAGATCCGCCGCTCCCCCACCGACCTCTGGTCGAACGTTTCTCCCTATCGCAGGAAATGGCTGTCTTTTGCAAGTTGACAGCTTACCTCCGTAAATTAACGGAAGTAGGGCTAACTTTGTAAGTTCGGCGGGTTGACAGAGTTTAAATGCTATTCGCCTACCAATTCTGATAGGGCACAGCTACCAGATCTGCCGCATGTGATCGTGAGGGGCATTACGCTCAGACCAGTAGATACTAGAGTTCCTCAGGTTGCTGTGCAGTAGGGGCAGAGGCAGTGAGGCGTTCAAACCCCAACCAACGTGCACGGATAAAAAGGACGTAGTTTCATGAAGATAATGGAGACAGGGGGCTAGCACACGGACGAAAAGTGTGTAATTTACTAAATTACAAGCAGTCCTTGGTACAGTAGGGATGATACAGAGACTGCATCTATTCGTTCAAGAGGGCAGGAGGGGACCGACGTATTAGATGGAACACGGAGTAGGACTCTCCTCTTTACGCCTCGGCGGAAGCCGCACGTGAAACGGGGGATGGTCAATCCTTACACAGTCTTGTGTGCGTTGCGAGAGCCCGAGCACGCCTATGTTTACGACACCATCGACGGTACCCTGAAAGAAGGGGATCGTCTGGTTATGGTTCTGCGTACATGTTAGAGGTGCGCAAGCGCGATCTTCTGGTGTACTTGACGAGGGCGGAGCCCGGCTTGTCCGATATGTCGTACGAGTTATACGTCAGTAGCGAACAGGAGAAGGAGGGTGGCCAACGCGACCCGTTTCCGCACAGCTGGCCAATCTGTGTCATTATTGTGGGTCATCCGGCCCGCAGGATTCGGGCGAGTGAGCTACGAGCCTGGTTTAATTTTCCGAACGAAGTGAGGCAGGGCGGGACAGCTTTTGAGGACTGCTTTGTGGCGAATGTCGGGGACGACATGGACATGTTCCGGTCATACATCCGAGGCGATCTCCAGAGGTGGGGCGCTGTGGCAGCTTCGAATACGTTGTAGTATAGTACCACGGTACATTTACGCGTGTATGCGGAAGTGATCTCTGTTGTCGGCTAGTATTGTTTTGGTAGAGAGAATGTGAAATCGTAAATTATGATGTAATTTTATAAGTCAATTTGTTGGAGGAACCAGCCTCTTCAACCTCCCATAGTCGTCTTGCCTCGGCCAAGAACTTGTACCCGAGTGTATGCGGGTTCCAAAACTCAAGCCGTTGGGGTAACTTGTGGTAACAATACTATCAACGAAGTTAGTGAGAGTCTACATCACAGGTTGTAGTGCCTACATAAGCAAGGGCAAACAGGGAGTTGACCAGGAGAGGAGAGTAGAATCTTTGCCTTGCAGCTGCCATATTCTGGAAGAAGTAGTTTTAGTGCAGAAAGGTAAACCACTCATAATCATGCAGGAAGTAGGCGCGCAGGATCTTCCCCATCAAGACGTTATTCGAGCAGACAGAGGTCCATCTCGACGGTTCAACTGAGTCGAGCCAGGGGATGATTACTTCTGCAGCATGATGGGGTTTGACAAAGAGCGCTGCCGGCTGAGCCGGATCCATCATCTAAGCCGCCCTCACCAAAGAAAAATTTCGCTGGCTGTACTGTCGGTCGTAAAACGTCCTGAGGTGATGCAGGAGGCATGAGCTGGCTTCGGGAATGTTTCATGGCACTCTCTTGAGGATCAAACGTGCCCTCTCGATACTTGAGGGTTGTTGAAGGTAGCATCGCAATGGTATTTCCCTTAGATGACTTGGTCTCGATGATAGCCCGCTTCCTTGCCAGGAGTACTCGCTTCTTGATCTTTGTCGGCTTCGCCATGGCTCTAATGTTTGTGTCGCTGTCTTTATCGGATTGGTCGTCGGCTTCTTTTTCCTATCGTCGTCGCCCTCAACGACCACGACGATGCATTGCTCGGCCTGCTCGTAGAAGCGAATGCGCTTCAGTTTAACATTAGGTGACATAATTGAAGTTGGTCCTATCGATAATGTGACGTCAGTGCTTTTATCAGCCACTCTCCTTAACGAGCAAGGAGGCGTGAAGTAATTCATAGCTGCCAGCTCCGGACGCGGCCTCAGGATGTCTCTGCTCGCCTGCGTTTGGACGTCCGCTGTGGCTTGCTTCAGTGCAGAGGCAGTTAATAGGGATCTCTGAAACGCGACTTCGGACATGCTCCTTTTCTTAAAGAATCGGCTTATTTTGAGGGTTCACCCGTGAGTCAGTCTTGGATTAAGATATGCTTGAACGCTCAGCCTGGGTGGAATGGTTGAGTTTGACTTCCATTTGGAGAGGGCCATAGAGCCAGTTTACGTCGGAGTTCTTATGCCTAGAAAACATAAGCGCCTTTATCGTCTTCAGTGTGGAGAAGCAAATCAATTGAGAGATGCGGGTGAAATCGTTGCAAGGTTGTCTTTGGTCTTCATCCATTTCCTCCATAACGCATCTCCAATCCAGCGCTATTTGAGAATTCATCTCGGCGTGTTGACCAATCTCAGAACCACCAGCCCCCGAGGCATTACCAGAGCCGTCGTCACCATTGACCGGGGGCGGGGGTTGGTTGTAGATGAGTTGCCAATCCTACAACCAGAAGTGATTCCAACTTATCTTCCGGGTAGGTTTCCGGTTGAAGGAAGAGTTTTCCTGATGGAAGGAAGGAAACAATAAGTGGCCTTCGGTAGATTCAAGGACGCCGTGAGGATCGAGGAAGTCTGAGGCTATGGAGAGATTAATTGCAGGATTAGCGGCGTGCGACAGGATGACTGGGTCGACATGAACAGTTCGTAGAGCAGTTTGCGGAGATGGGAGTTGCCGACAAGGGCGGGAATCGACTAAGGGTTTTACAAGTCGGTTTGTAAAATTGCTAACCCTGGAGATGTAAGAGTGTTATATTGAGGATGGAGTCGAACTGGAAGGAGCTTTTACCTTTGGAGACGGGAACAAAGTTATGGAAAAATGGATGGAAAGGCGCGCCCAGGTGTTGAAGCTTTCCTCAGCGGAAGACAGGCCCCATTCGAGATATCCGGGAAGACTAAACCATATAGATCCATCACAAACGGATTCGGCATCTGTGAAGGGCCTATTATGAGGGATTTCCATATGGTATTTGTCCCAGCCGGCGCGGGGTCGTTCAAATCATCCAACATAACATCACTCATCCTGCTCTGGATCGTCGTGCTGATGGCGGACGGACTAGATATGTCCGTCACATTTTCGTTCGTGTAAAAGGAGATCTGATGCTCGAATTCTCTCAACCATTCATAACTATCGTCATCGGTTTGGTTCAGGGTCATTCCATTCCAGGACGGCATAAATGGCAAGGCCTCTCGCAATGCCATTGACTGCGACAAATGATTGTATGAGAGGGCATTGGGGTTTATCGTCAAGCCCGGCCCGAAGAGAAGGCTATGGGTATGGGTAGAGGGCATACCCCGTGTGACGGAGGTATTTGCAGCAGAAATCATCTGCATCGTGTTGCCGTCAATATGGGTAATCGTGTTTGTCCGTGGCCTTGTATAGATGGCCTGCGTATTGGATGCAATTGGGTTAAGTCCTGCAACACTAAGCTTGCGAGCTCGGTTCCGGCCGGAGGCAACGCCGCTGACTCCGCTGGCAGAGTCGCGACGAATGCCGGCATATGACGAAGTGGTTGGCGTATGGTGCAGATTTTTCCGGTGACGCAGCAGCAGATCGCGGCGGGCGAAGCACCGTGAGCATTCGGGACACTCGAAGGGTTTCTCTTTTGTATGACAGCGTTCGTGTCGCTGGAGATGTTCCAATCGGGCAAAGGAGCGCTGGCAGGTGCCGCACACATGCGGGCGAGTCTTGTCCATCTTAGAAAGACAAAAACTGGCCGACGCGTCGGTGTTGGCAGTGATTATGAGCTCTGAAATAGTCAGTTTGCAGTACGCAGTGTTGGGAGGGAGAATCGGTGGGCGGTCTGAGGAACATGAATAGCAGTCCCGGCGACGGGAGGAGTGCTCACCAGAGACTTTGGACATGGTTGTTGAAAAGCGGGAAACTCTGACGCCAGAGTCGTTCAATCACTCGCTGGGGTTCGCTCGGGATACGGGAGGGTCGGAGGCGGCGAATGAGTGATAACGTTGTGTCTGTGTAGTTTTATTGATTGCTGGAGGAACCCTCAGAATGCGACATCCCAGAGACTCACGGCCGCGATAGCACTGGCTATAACATTTCCAGCAGCACCGGCATGGGGCGGATGTCATTCTTATGATGCAATTCGCCAGCAGTGACGTCATTGTCGAGTAGGCGAAGAGGGCAACCGCTCTCCTCATCATTCTGTATCATATGCATGTGAGTCTGCGGGATCTGAGAGATTTGCATCTCTCGCTTGACGTGGGTGTAAAAAGGAAGCTGGAAGACGATCAGGTGGGGCCTTAGCTACTTGTGCCGTCGTTATGCGATTGGTTGGGTTGTGGTAATCGGCCAATTCTTGAGTCTGGCGAGGTGTCAAGGAGCGTCTAGGACCTTTCGGGAAAATACGCCGCAACCAGCGTCGTTACTGATGCTGAAGGCATCGCCTTCCGCTATCGAAGGCGTCCTGGTTTTGAGTCATCGCCATTAGATCCCACAAGAGCTTAACAGCGCAGCAAATCGAAATCCCGTTATGCTGGCTACAGCAGTAAAGGATACACATTACATACGCCAGCACATTCTCGCATCCTTCAGCTTGTGTCTGTTCCAGCGCCTAGCGGGTAGCTCACTATTCGGTTCCCGACAGAAAGTCATCGGAGCCGTGCCAGTTAGACATGTCTCGGTCAAAGTCTGGCACATCTTGAATCTGATCCTCTTCTGCCGGCTTGCTATATCCATCTGGTGATTGAAAACTCTGATGGGATCCTGGCAGTCGCGCTTGGTATAATTCCGTCGCTTCTAGTCCCTGGGGAACATCTTGGCGATGAATTCGGCCTTGTCGTTGCTCGGTTTGCCGAAGACTTCCCCAGCCTCAGGTCGAGGTTCCGCCGACGCGGACCAGCAAAGAATTATTCCTCAACGCAAAGCACAGTCCTTATATGTTTGCAGGCCATCTAGAGTCCTGGGCTGTTTGAATGATCTCTTGTGTTTTCAATAGTACTGAAGACAGATTGGTTGGTGGTTGTGTGTTCGAGTCGAATGTGCCCGCCTTCTTCTTTGTGTTTCGGTTCTGAAGTCTCGAAAGCTTTGATTTGACTTAATGTCGAGGCTGCTTTGCACAGAGAGTAGGTAGTCTCACCTGAATAGGCACACTCGAACCACCGACATGCGCTGGGGCTATAGCGCTGTCCGCATTATCGCGCGGTGGCTTTGCCGGATGAGGGACGTCCTGCGGTAGGCTATGTTCTTCACCTATACGTTTTTGCTCTGGAGGGAGAGAACTGGTAAGATCGATTAGAGAGAACTTGCAAGGCATTTACTTGCGTGACGATAGTAGACTCAGATCGATGTCCTCGAGTGGCATTGGCGTTGTAGTTGATTATTCGAGTAGGTCTATCCCTGAATAACTTTCTTTTCTCCTTACTAGTTATATTAAGAGTGAAGATACCTTATTGTACTATTTGTTCGCTCCGATCTGCTCCTTCATTTATACCTGCAACTTATACCATTTGATAGACTTCCTGAAGATAAGGGTGAGTTAAGCAGTTGGATCTGCAACTTCAGCATACGTAGGTTCGGGAGACATCTCGCCTCTCCGGGTTAAACGGGTTGCACGACCTAAGCTTATACTAACCTCGACCGAGACTTAAATACGCTACTTGCTTAACTGTAATGGAGCATTATTAAATTTAATCCTCTTCTTTTAAAATACAATAACGTGTATGATAAGCGAG
>JAAIJJ010002080.1:0-10069 GCA_020976545.1 Fusarium sp. Barmshour
AAAACCATGGGCCGTTCAGGGATGAGGATAAATGGGCCTTTCAGAGTGCTGCTTGGGAAGAAGCAGGGTTTACTTGCGTCAACCTTCAAGAAATCCATCGTCAACGTGATGCTTATTTCATCAGAATGCTTCAGAAGTGTCGGTTTGAAATACCATTCACAACAGACGAGATTACAATGCTGATGAATCACCCCCATAAGGTTGATAAAGCCACAAAACTCCTTTGCACAAGGCGCGAGGTTGCCAAAATCAATTCGAATAGTTTTCGAAAGCTCAAGACCCCTGTCTACATGTACAAAGCCTTGGATGGTTTCGAATGCGGGCAAGAACAGCACTTGCAGTTCGACCGCTATACCACCCGTGATGCTGATGGACATTTATTAGCATGCAAGGATCACAGGCTAGAACAAAGCGTTTTATTGAGGGGAGGTATGCTTGTTATATTGCAGGTGAACCTTGATATTGGAGGCGGACTCGTTAATGGAAGCCAGGGTGTTATTTGTGGCTTTGAAGAATTCGACCTTACGAAGTTTTTAGGTGGCAAACATAACAGAGACGAGACGCCTTCATTTAACCTGTTCAGTGGGGAACATGTAGCGCTCAAGCGAAGACAAGTGACGGAATTTATGAAAGTACAGCAGAAGGCAACACGAGGACGTATGGGACCGATTGCAAAGACGTTCTGGCCACGAGTTCTGTTCCACAATGGAATGAAGTGCACTATATATGCTGCATGTCTTGTCAATGCAATCGGCGACAAGGAACCATATTCCTTCTTGCACAGAACTCAAATTCCTCTGATACCTGGTTGGGCAATGAGCGTCCACAAAAGCCAGGGTATGACCCTAGACCGTGTTATCATAGATCTGTCCAAAGCTTTTGTGGCAGGCCAAGTTTATGTCGCTTTATCAAGAGCAACGGGCCTCGAAGGTCTCAGGATCGACGGCGATAGAGAAGCACTTACGGCATCGTTTGAAGGTGACAGGTCTGTGCAGGACTTTTTGCAGAATAAATTCGGGGTGATCCATGGCATAATTACTGCTGAATTTTGAGCAGACAAGACGCCTTGCAATTTGCTACAGTAGTTATAAGAGACTCAAGTCTACGACAAACCAGCATAATCATCTATTATATAGCCCATGAGAGAACGAACAGAAGATCTCATGCATCATGAGAGCACTTGACTTGGTAATAGACCTTTATGAGGATACGGTTCGCTGTACTAGTCATAGTTTTCTCTGCTCTGCTCAGCTCGAGGCTCCAGAGTCGTCGGGAGATTGCTTTCAACCTTGTGGCAGAGAGGAGTAGCGAGATAAGACTCAGAAGCAGTTCTTGGCTTTTATCTTGCAAACATACCGAATGCCGGGTGACTCTCGACGAGAAATGATGAATGTGAAGGTAAAGCCCGAGATCCCGAGATCTCCACACAGCTCGATAGAATTTGGGAGCACGACATTTGGAACCATCTCGACGTGTCGAAGGGGAATTGGCCGGCCATGGAAAGACAAGGAAGCTCCTGGTAGGAACACACTCTGATCCTAAAAGGTGGTTTTTAAAAGCTTAAATAGAAGTCAAGCTAAGTTTAAAATAGCTAAAATGTGAAAGTAGTACGATCATCAGAATGTTTAGCAAAGCTCTACACCGAATGAAATAATTCTAGCTAATTAATTATATAGTAGTATTACAAAGGCAGTTCTTCCATTCATTCTGCCTAAGATTAAATTATCTCTATCAGCCATTTACTTTCAATCCAAGAATAAAGCCAAGAGCATGCGGGCGATCACGTCGCTCAAGTGTGAAGATGGATTGGTACCAAGATAAATTGTGTAGGGTAGCAAAATCAAGGCGTGTTTCGATACATAGACCCTGTTTCATGTTTCAGCAGTGACGCGTTACATCTCCCAGAATAGCTAGCGCCAGCTTAATAACGCATCATCCCAGTATACGTACGGATTGAGCCTCGCATCGACTGGACTCTGTTAAAGTCTCTTCCAGATATTACTGATTCAATTTATTTGGCAATGGCACCCTTCATCAATGACTTATGAAATATAGTGGCAACGCTAGGCATTTCTTTGGCCTCAGTCGCTGTGCTGACTTAGGTCTAGAATGGCTGCTGCAGTATCCCGGGGAGAATGTTATCAGCGATCAGATTGTGTCATGGCTTTGTCATATCTGTCTACAGCAGATGAGGGCTGACGTCCTCCACTCCATTCAAGGCGACCTCCGGCCGCAAGTTCGCAAGACGATCCTAGACGATCATGTTCAGTTTTGTCGCAAAGGTATTTCAGCTACCCTAGTCAATGGTATGACCGCAGTATGGGAAAATCGTGTGAGTGTCAAGAGCCCTCAGGAAGGCAAGCGTCGGTGGTTTTCGATAGATATCTAGAGTGAACCAGGACTCGAAATAGAGGAAACCTCTCGGGAAAGCTGGTGTTGGGCGAGAAACCGCTGGCGGCAGGGCTATTCGTCACCTCTCCCCCAATACGTCCGTTGGAGCTAGGATCAATGGCAGTCTTAGGTTCATCGCCACATCGGCCAAACCTTGTCGTATCAAGTACGGGAACTCCGCAATAATCAAGAGGGTTTTGCTTTCGGCCTGTCAAATAAACCCAATGGTTTGCGGCGGAATCAAGAACTAATTGAAGAAGCCGCTAATTAATTAAGAGCATCACAAACGCCTTTAGCGCGGTCAGTTGGGGGTGGATGGTACAGGATATTTCTTCAAGGTGGACATGTTGAGGATTTGCAGTAATCCATATTAGCTTTAGTCTAGTTGTAGAAGATAGTCATACTAAGGCATCACAGCTTTTTAACGTCGATGAATGCGTTACAAAGATTGGAGCTCTTCACGGATGGCTCGTGGTGGTTATCGTGAAGGAGATTCTCAACACCAAACACGAAGTCGTGGCTTTCAGTGATAGATGACAAATATGATGTTTGTATGCGTAAATGCAGCTGAATGTGGGTATTTCCAGACTTGTTGGGTCTTTACAGACTTTGCTTTGCTTTAGCTATGAGCCGTTGGTACAGCGCGGTAGCCTGGATGTATTTCGAGTCGATCCAGGAGGAGCTAGACAGTAGAATAGTAAACTCATGGATCATGATTTACAAAGCGGGCGTCTCTTGATCACGTCTACGTTGTTCGAGACCCAGCCCCTAGCTACCTCGACCCGCTCACCCTCGGCCCCTCAAGAACAAACCACTGTCCCCTACGAGCTATTTCTGTCGTGGTAGTGTAGATGCGTCCGACCTTGATTTAGATTCAAGTTTCAATTGTGCTTAACCCATACTTTCGGAAACTCTTGCAAATGGCCGGGCACTATACTGAGAACTGATCCCTGACTGAATGGCTAAGTCTTGTCCACACAAAATTGAGTTCAAGGATACAATTTTCTTCCGAGGGCAGGGGCAACGGCATCCTAAGAGAGGCCATTCATAAACAATCCATCTTCCAGAATCAACTCCAAGTCCACGCCAAGAGCCAGCCAGAGGTATCTCACCATTTTGCCCAGTGCAACATGGAGTCTACAGAAATCAGCACCCCAAATTGTAGTAGTGGTCAGGAGCTTTCCCTTCTGGTACAAAAAGCTGATCTAGCCGCTGAATAACTTCGTTCTCAGAGAGCTTTGGTTTGTCATCTGCTCTGAAGTGGCTGTCGGACTGGCTGGCAGCAATCTTGAGGGCAGCCTTACGCATCGTTTTATACCACAGGCCTCCAGTTAGATCAAAGGAGCACTTCCATTCGTAAATAGTCGTGTTTGCGGAATGCGTTGCGGCTTCATTGAAGGCTTTAGGATCCAGCATGTAATGTTTCATCCAATCATTCGAGCAGGGCTTGCGGAGCTACGGTGGAACCCCTATTATTTTTCCATCGTCAGACAACGTTGACTTTCCTTTCCTTTCCGACGAAGCTGAAGTTTTGAAGAACATTCGATACGTGTTTGCAATTGCCTCACCCTAGGTCACCGTCGCCCCTTTCGTTTCTTTCAAGCCCTACTGTACCAAGGACTGGTTGTAATTTGCTAAATTACAACACTTTTCGTCCGTGCGCTAGCCCCTGTCTCCATTATCTTCATGAAACTACATCCTTTTTATCCGTGCACATTGGTTGGAATTTGCTGCTTTAGGTCTCTTTCAAGTGAAAGTGGAATGCGGGGTAAGTAGAGGGGTTATCAGTGAATGATAATGCGAAATATCCACTGTCAGCGAAAGTGAATGAATCTATGGAGATGCAGGTTTCGCTACTGTCTTACTACGTCCCAAATAATATAGTTCCACGTCTTATCCCCTAAGCAGGAAGTATTTCGCACTATGAGACCGTTCTCCACGGCTTTTTCCATTTCTTCTAGGCTTTTTTGCAACCTGACCGTCTCATCAACTGCCTTCTGGAAAGTAGCAATGCTGTACAACGCAACGGGATATCCGGACCACCGGAGGATATAGAATACAATTCTCGGCATCGGCAGAAGAACAGAGGTAGATAGGACCTGTCGAGGTGGATGACGATATCCAGGCCAAACATTAGACAGGTTTATGGCCAGAGAAGATATCGCCGATGCACATAGAGCATGGCTGAGGAGTGCCCTGAGATGAAGAATATGTTAGCTGGCTGTCTCACATAAACATACCCAGACACTGAAAAGGGTGGGAATAATACAATGAAGTGTTGGTTAGCCAAATCCTCCAGCGCCTGGATAGTATTCGACATCTGGTCTCTTGGGTCAACAGAGAAAGCTCTCGAATATCTCTGAGTAAGGATCTCTGAGCCATATAAAATTGAATGGAACGGTAATTCGGGCAGTTTGTTCTCTCTGGAAGATGCCAGTAAGTTACTCAAAGACGAGATATTAAACAAAAGGGACCTACTGCCGCCCTCTGATGAAAACCTTCATTTTCGTTCATCAACTGAAGCTCGCTATACCGCTTGAGCCTGGCCAGTATGGAAGTTCTCAAATCATCGGCGTTTAACGGGGGAGGGGCTAGGAGAACCTGCTCAAGGCGGGACCCAGAATAAGGTTCGTAGTTTTGCTTAATATCGTCCATTCTGTTACCGCTAACCAAACCTCGACTCTAAGAGGTAAGAGAATTAGTGTTCATTAGTTATTGACATTCCCTAACTCTAGAGGGATTAACCGTGGAAAAGGATACAGGGCACTGATACTCACCTCAGGCTGCCAAAGAACAATACATTCAGTATCGGGTAAGCCTGATTAGCCTCGATGCCAAGTTCCAATAAAATGGATCAGTCAGTGGCTAGTTGGTTAGGTCTCAAGGCGAATAGATATACGGGGGAGAACTGTATGGAAACGAGTTTGGGTTCGTCTAATCTTGTTTCTATCGATGAAAGTGATAAAGAATACAACTGCTATGAGATGAGTGGTCTTATGCCCTGAGGGGCCGCTTCGGTAGAAGTATTTCATCATATTCCATACATTGCAAATGATTGCGGTATAGGCGCATCACAAAGTTGGTTTTGGACTTAGCCGTATACGCTAGGTCTTCCTCAGTTTGTTCGTAATCCGCTGATTCCAGGTCGACTATCATGATTTTATCCTTTCCTTCATCTATGACAAGATGAAAGTTATCCAGTTTGGTATCCTCGTGAGAGACACCAAACTCGTTGATGGACTTAAAGGCCTGGTAGATTAGGGGCCTCATATCTTCCTCATCCAGTACGGCGCCTTCAGGAGTTGCGACACAGTGACCTCCTATGTCTGAGAGAATCAGAGCACGGGTGTTCTCATGCTGGACCATGCCGTAGAGCTTGGGAACAGTGATGCCTTGAACTGGTTGAAGCTTGTTATACGCCAAGAGTTCGTTGTCAAATTCTTCTTCCCAATCCGGTTTCTGAGATTTCAAGACAATCCTGTCTGGTAGAAACCACTCTGGGAATTTGCTTTCGACCCATGGCCCGGTTATCAAAGATAGAACCCGGAACAAGAACTGTACTGCACTTTGAACAACTGATGGCTCTATCCGCAGGAGCAGAACATTGGAGTGGCAATTGTCTGCAGTGGAACCAGCAGCTTGGATTGATCGGGTGCCAAAGCGAAATTGCTTAAGACCAAATTAATTAGCAGTTGAACAGGGGACAGAGTAAATAAATCTTGTAACTTACAGCTTTTGCTGGGGTCGAGACGTTACCAGAGACGATATCAGCCCATGAGGCGCGTGGCGGCCCACCAGAGTCTGAACCCTCCATTGTGTGGTTGATTTTGAAATTCTGTAAGATTTAGGGGAGAATCAGGGGAATGGCAACGCGACGCGGTGAAGAGTGGCAGGAAAAAAAAGGTTCAACTTAGCTTAGTCATCGCCTCTTCGAATTCCGCTTGCAAGGGCGGACCAACGAGGTGAAACAACATTATCCTACAACTTGATAATAAATTCAGAGTAACGTTACTTGGATGCAACATATTTTATGCTATTTAAATCTTTTTTCTTCTAATTTTAGTTTTTTGACAATAATACCTCCAGAGAGGTACGCCAGCTGAAGCAGGCAACCAACACTGGCAAGGGTATTTACTAGTCACAGTGTCATTTAATTGGCTCTCAGCCTTCTCGATGTCTGTTGGTTAGCCTTGTGTTTCATAGAGAACCAACACCGCGGGGCTGAGCTACTCGAGCGCTAGGCAGCACATGCTTATTGGTCCTCGTATCAGACTTGAACTTTAAGTGTATGACTTTAACCGCCGCTGAAGGCCACAAGGCTGTTGGCCGGACTGTCTTTAACAGCGCCTGACTCCAAGACTCTCGTGGTATATAAATGTCGAATGAAATCCTGAATTAAATGCATAAACAACATACTAAAACATCTCTCCCAAACTTTCAATCAATTCTTCCAAGTAAATTCAACCATCCACCTTATCTGTCATGTCTACCAGCGAAGACCTCATCCTCCAACACTCGACTAATGTCATCAGCAACACTGGATACAAGACCGCATCCGACAAGGCCTGGGCTCGTCTGTACAAGCCTATAAAGAATGTTATCTCGCACACTATCATTGGCACAGATGGCCAGTATCACTCGGATTTTGAAACTGGCTTTATGGAACTGGAGGATGACGATCGGTTGCGGTTTAGTCAACCTGCCATGCCTCCGAACAATCGCCATTGGAGACTTGAAACTGAGGCAGATTGCGAAAACTGGTTCAATACCGAAGTGATAAATGTAGTGCTGTCTGCTTGGCATTCTTATCCGTCACTTACACAGTCATCTCATATCAAACCCATCTCAGAAACCCGCATACCCGAGAATGTAGATTCTACGTTTTCTGTCAAAGTGGGCCAACGAAAGACACTGGCCATAGGTGAATTCAAGCGCAACCTCCTTACTGCAGATGAGTGGCAAGGTGGAACCTTGCGAGCAGCCGATCAAAGGAAGCTCTCGCAAGAGCTAAGAGGGTGAGTGTTACTTGAATTCCCAAGGACTCTGGGTTCTGCCTTTGACATGCCCTTCCTGATCCCTGCGCAACACTGAAGAACATCAATGACATCAAACTAACAAAGGTGACAGATATGCGGCTAAATACGAGTGCCCTCAAGTCTTTTGCTTCGACGGCGAAGTTTTGGTTCTCCTCCAATTCAGTGCCTTGAGAGCTGATGACATCAGTGATGAAAAATGTCCAATCGACTGCTGGACAATCCCGATTGGCAAGAGCGGCTGTAGCCTCCGTTATGCTCTTTACCGACTCTTGGCACAAGGTTGGAGACGATGTCAGGGAGAACTAGCTCCCCCTTGTACCATAGGAGGGCTGCAGCCTTATATGAGGGAATTTTTTACCGGTTTGCCAATTTGGAAAATCAATGGCCAGAAGCAGAGGTCGCATCCAGGCGGTTATCAGCGGAGTGTCCACCAGCAAACTGGAGCTTTGATGTGGTCTCACCAGGTATATCCAGTGGAGTGGGAAACAGGGCCGTTCTGGGATTGAGGGTAAGAGTTGGTAGCGCGAGCTGTACAACAAAGTAATGGACACAGTTGGCAATGGGGGCGTATCCTTGTCATCAATTAGGATGCTGACCTAAGAACTATTAAGAGGCGATTTGACTCAAATCGTCTAACAAATTGGCTGAGCTCGCTTGAGTTTTGGAGCCTAGTCCTACATACCAAAATCAATAACTCATAAGAACTTATAGGGCTTATTCTAAATCAGTCACAGCTTCAGCTGAGACTTCGACGCGCCGATAGCTGAGCTGAAAGCCAGAAATATCCTAACCGACGGAAACTCTATACGTACTAAGGTCTTAGCTTATAACTAGACCGATCGGTGAGGTTGAAATCTGAGTGGATGCGCATTAAACAGAAAGGACTGACATGCGAACAATACGGCAGTCTGAAAGAAACAGGAGGTCCAGAGTTTCAACAGACGCGAGGATGGATCACGAGAAATAACAAGCTATGCCCTGAATGTGGCATTAAAGTGCAAAAAGGCAATGGTTGCTTTTACATGACATGTGAGTCCACGCTCTAGCTTCAGTCCGCCCAATTATAGTTGTCAACGCCGATTGCAAGCAGTCTATGTCACCCTGAGTTTTGTTGGGAGTGCCTTGCTAGCTGGAGAGATATTAGACCTCGATCTGGGACTTACAACCGCCCGGCTCATAATGATGGATGCTATTTCAAAACCAGCAATCAACAACCCACGCAGGTAAGCGGAACTAGTACCGGTATTACCGCAGCCACATAAACCTTTCAGGCTTGACCCAGAGAGTATTCTATGGACAACTGATTTTTAAGGCAAGGTAGTATTGATTTAAGAGATGGGTGTCTGAATTACAGAAATAAAGAGTCAAAGCTCCCTGCCTGATTGCCAGTGGTTCATGACTGAATAAAACAAATATTCTCCACCGATCAAAGTCCGTACGTATCCAAACTAAGAAGCTTAGTGAGTATTGGTCAAGGCACGTCTGAAGAAATGTAAGGAAACTCTGCAAAAGCAATCTCGGTAGTATGACCCTTTGGAACCTCGTAGACTGTAGGTGCAATATGTAGGACTTGGTTGCTGAAAGCGTTGATGGTTGTAGATTACAAGCTGAAACTCCACCCTGTCGATCCTCACTATCATGAGCGAAGCAAGAAGCTATGTTGACTATAAGTCACCTTACCTGGAGACATTTCTCAAAGTATTAAGAATAATGTTTAACTTTATGGAACCCTAAGATTTGTGTTAGTGACACTAGGCTAAAGTGAGCGACCACAGGCTCACGAGACTGAATAATATTGAAACATAGTGCAAAAGGTACTCAATTAGATATTCAATCTCTGAGGTATACTTGACGGAATCGATATAGTGGCAAGCCACAATAAAGACGCCTCAATGCTTCTTCTCATGCCTTTTCATATTGCACAACTTCGTAAACAAATCTCCACAAACTGGACATGAATAACGTTGGCGGAGCTCATCCTTCAGGTGAGTTTGAGCATGTGTTTTCATGTCAGTTTGGTAGCCCATTCGCGTATGACAATGTGGACAAATGACAGGCTTTTCTTGCTCTCTGATATGTGCGCTGTTATTTGTTAGACCTTTTACGCGTGATAGTATGTAAAAAAGAGATACTAACTTCCTATCTCTAAACGTTTGGAAAGACGACAGACAGTCTTGACGGTTGCAATAGAACAAGCCGTTGACAAAAAATTCATCCTTTCCAGGATATGAAAGTCTCCATTCGTTATATTCCTTGCCGATTGTTTGCCCCAGCACAATCTCATCATGACTTTCCATGATGCTGTCGTGCGAAGGCAAATAGTTTCCCCAGTATCCATCAGTAAAGGTGTTCTGTGGAATGAATCCAGATTCATCGATCTGTGCAGGTGACTCATTCTACAGAATGGTGGAAGTGTCATCCTGTGGATCATGGTATGGTTCGTGTTGCAGTTGTAGCCTTTCTGATGTAAACTGACCGGTTCCAGTTTCATCCGGAGCTGCCAGCTCGGGGACAGTCAAAAGCAAATCGTCGTCTTCAATCAAGTCTAGGTTCAGAAATTGCGACTGGTTATCAGGAAATAAGTTGTTTTGGAACATATCAAAAGCCTCAAAGGTGTGTACAGTGTTGCGAATAATATAAAC
>JAAIJJ010002081.1:3451-24720 GCA_020976545.1 Fusarium sp. Barmshour
TAATAGCTAGTAAGCTAAGTTCTATCTATTGCTAAATAAATATATATATATAATATAGTGGCTTATGGTATTATAAGTCAGGCTTATAGTAAGTCGTAAGTCGATATCGTGAGCCGTATTGCGAGGCTTATGGGTGTCGTGGGGCTTATTCGTGAGTCGTTGTGTAATTGGCTGGATTGTTGGTGGATCACACGTGACATAAGCGCTTCCCCTTGTTGGGTCGTAATAACTAGCTAAAGTATAGCATTTTAAAGGTTTTAAAGATAATTTAATTATTTATTTTCTTAGTTCTTAGTTTGTGGTAATATATTATCTAAAAGATTATTAACTATCTCTAGGCAAACCTTATATATTTGCATAACCTAATAGAGATATATAAATAATAATATCGCAAACTTAGAGATTTAATGTATATATATGGAATCTTGCTGTAAAAAGCCTACGAACTATCTATAGTCGCGTAAAATTCATTTGCCTGGAAGAGACCGAGGATTGGCTTAAATCTTAGATATCTTTGCCTGTAATTGTGTATAAGTAATGAAACTTAAGAAGGTCCTGGTAACTTTATCTAGGTTAGAAAGCTAGGCTTCCCTTCTTTATTAATACTACTCCTTATCGGTCTTAGGCAACCGTTTTAGGAGTTTGCAGAGCTTGGAGGATTGCTTTCCCTTTACGTTGGGCTCGGTTTGGAGATCTTGTGGCTTTTCGATATAGAACGTGATTATAGAAGCTTTATGGGGCAGCTGAGTCGATGCCGGACTGCGTAAGGTGTAAAGTTCTGCCTTTAAGTTTTGTACCAGTACTTCCAGTTCTTAGACTCTTGCTTCCGAGGCTTGTAATCTCTTAACCAGGAACTCCCTTAAGCTAGGAGTAAGTCTATTGCTTTTAATAAGACTGCTTTACTCATAATGGCCGTAAGCCATTATTCTAGTGAGATATGGTAGGAGATCTGAGGGGGAGATGAATGAGGGAGGGGCCTTGCCTTGTTTAATTGAGATCGTTGGGGCTATGCCTGATTAGGCGCACCCATTAGGTGCGCCTAATCAGGCATAGCTATGGTTTCCCCTGCCCGATTTTTGCAATATAAGAGGCATCCCAAATCCTACTTCTAAGACTGCCTTATGGTAAGGTAGACCTTAAACTATGTCACCTTAGAAGGAAGTAGTAAGACTTCCCCTAATTCTTATCTAGGATATAGGTAACGAATTACGTTCAGAGGGAGTAGAAGGCCTTAAATATAAATATCCTGGTTGCCCTAAGCCAGAATTATACTTCTGCAGTAGTATATAGTTGCCTTCTTTCCCTTCTTTACCTGTATAAAGTATCCTTACTTAGGTAACCTGGTTCTTATACTTGTTATATCTCTCTGGAGCTTATATCTTTGGTTCTTAGTATAAGTAGAACTCTATCTTATACCAAAATCATCTACCCTACCCTCTTTACGGAGGCGGCAGTTAAAGCCAATATCGCTAGTTATTACTAAGATCGCCGCTGTCCCACCTAATAGAGAAGAATAACTAAAATCCTCCTCTATTTATTATATGCTAAAGTTAGAAAGGGTAAGGTATGCGGCCTAGTAATTCGAATATTGGCTTATCTTTAGTAGTCCGATAAGAAGATCCCTAAATAGCTCCTTGAAAGACCTCCCCTTAATAAGGAAACGTTCTATAGTCAGGTCCTGGCATACCTACTAGAACCAGGCAGGTTCTGGAGGTTGCTAGTTAATCGACTTCCTTCTATATGCATTATAAAGGCTAGGTCCTTTAAGTATTATAATATCTCGGTTGCTGACTCTTGCCTTGATTTCCTTCTTGATCTTAATTTTCCTATTAAGTTTAGGGATTAGGCAATCTTCTATTACTACCTAGAGGTATAATTCTATAGATTTCAGTTTAATATAGATAATTAATACGATCTAGGAAGCTTTGCCTAAGATTTAGCATTAGTTCTTCTAACTTTGTGCTTCTCTTGCCCCGAGCCTTGATAACCGAATTAATAAATTATAGTATAAATATTTTCGAAAGATTTATACTGCTGATAAGTGGTAGATAGCAAAGCACATAAGCTTGCTAGGAATGCTTTATCTGTTATTCTAATCCGCTAGGGGAAAGGGTATATATATCATTACTAATCCCCCCTATAACTATACTAGCATATCAGTAAACAATAACTTAGCTGATCTTAGACGGCTATTTGATAATAATTATACCGATTAAAAAGCTTTTAACGAATTAAATATAGAGGATTGAATCACTCGCTACGTGCCTATTGGGTTTGCTAGTACGGTATATAAGACGCTGCCAGCTTCCTTAATTAACATCCTCCCGTTTGGAGTAGTGAAAGGCACTAAGTGTTTGATATATGAGTATACTTAAAAGTTGGCTCTATTTCTAAGACTGATATATAATAGTGCGAAAACATACTAGGAGATGTTTTGGATTAAGGAACTTACTAGCTACTTCTCGCTGCTTCTCTATTATTGCGCAATAACGCCAAAGTCTTACGGCTAATGTCGCAAATGGATGACCTTACCAGAAGGCCAGGATGAATATTGCCGAGTAGTGTGCAGTTTAAATAAGCCGGTAACTCTAGAAGAACTCGCGATATCGTTAATAGCTTTGTGCTTCTTCGAACAACTCCTTACGAAAGTAGATAAAGACTTAGGATACGAGTATGAATCTCGGATTGCAATTCTTTAGTTATGCATGTCTGATTTATGCGTGACTAGAGAGTCGGGATCCGAGTACGATTCATGCGTGAATGAATTCATTAACCACATAAATAGGAATAAGTTAAAAATCCGACCGAACTTGTGGCAGATAGTAGGTGCTTCTTTTAAGGAAGCCTGCGTTTTAAAGAAATCCGGCGGTGAATGGAGGTGTAACTTAACGGCTCTCGGCTAGCTGGCAACAGTCCTCTATAGTATGCAACTGCCTGATAAGCTTGTTGAGGTCTATTAAGATAATATATTAATAACAAGTATAACGGTAGCAAATGGTAGGCCGAGAACTGCGTCTATGCGGCGATAAGGATAATACCGCTTCTGTATGACTTGCTTTTTTTTATACGCTTTTTTGTATTAAAATTAGGTATTGATATTAAGTTTGAGTTCTAGAACTATAATACTGAGATCGAATCTAGTATACAGTTAGCTATAATTGCTAAAGTTGTAATTATATAAGTACTTGGCATCTTTATCACTGTTTAATAAGATAAAACAGGACCAATGCTTATCTTATATAAAACGAATAGATATTAGATATAAATACTCGGGCACCCTGGAAGCTTAATTGTATGTCTCTGGTCGCCTCTCTTTACCCCTGCTACCTTCTTCTCCTTTACTCTGATAAGCTATTTGCCCTCCCTGACGTTATAAGGCTCTAGGCTGTTTTAGTAAAGGCATAATGCTCTGAGAACTTATGCTTACTGCCTTTTTCTTTTATTACCTTCTTTCCCCTTCTTAGATAATAAGTTATTAATCTTCCCTGCTATTATATATTAATTTAGTTATATTATGGCATAATGATTAATATGTTGCAGGCAAGATATTAGATTTTCTTATAAGTAAAGAAGAGGTTAGGGCAATAATACTTAAGCTATAGTAACTGCCGTGGCTGTGGCTAGCGGCTAAAGTAAATTATAGAAATGCCAGTTGTAATAATGTGCTCTTAGTGGTATATTAACCCTTAGACTGTGAACTTCCCTGTAGTCTGTTATAGCCAGGATAGAGCCATAATGCCGTTTAAAATACTTTAATATTAATATTTCTAGATAAAGGATATCCCTAATAGAAACTTTATTATATACTTAGGGGCATTACTATAACAGTTACCGATTAATATAGGAGGGGAGCCCCTTCTTATTGCATTTATTAAGACTGCAATTGATAGGTATAAAGAGTATCTTTGTTATATTTTCCCTATACTATGTATAGATAAGAGCTTAGTTAAAGCTTATATTTATGCCCTAAAAAACTTTAATGAAATTAGCGATATATAATTATTTTAGCTTTTATATATTATAGGTCTTTATACTATAATACCCTTAGGCAAATTGCTAAAAGAACTAAATTCCTAAAAACACTCTAGAGACTTTATTAATTAATTAAAAGATTGGATATTAGATACGTTACTTGCAATTTAGAGCTGCAAGTTATTTCTTCCTTTAGTTTGTGCGTTATTGCTTGCTGTACTTTATTACCAGTATAAAGGCAAGTTCTTATTAGCTCTATAATGCTTTAAGAAAGCAAAGTCTATATTTTGTAGTCTTATCTTGTAAGTTTCTATTATAAGAATGAAGGTTCTGCTAAATGTCTTAGGGACCTTGGGGGGCTAGAGAAATTTAAAGAGGGGCTTGCGTTCGGGGAGTTGTATAACCTTGCTTTGGCTAGCTAGGACTTTTCTAAGTATATATATAAATAGTTAGCACCTTATGGAGATATATTAACTGAGATCTTACTAGCTTTATGTTCCTTAATCGCTCTATTAACAGTCAGGTTTTAATACTATTATTTAACTTCAATCTGGCAGTAGTCTGAGAGAAATTTGGCAAGTAAGCCGAAGATGTGCTTTATTAGAAGTAGGCATGCAAGATATTTAAGTTTTAAGTAGTTAGTTTGTAATGTTCTTGCATAGCTATTAAATATTTGCCGGAGATAGTTCGGTCTATTAAGGCCTTGCAAATCCCCCCTAATCCGATACTGGGGAGTATTATATATCTAATTAATTACTTTAAGTCTGTATAGCTTATTGCAGATATGTGCTGCTAGGCTGTTACTATATATTACTTCCTTTTAGAAAAAGACAGATAGAAGCTTTTTCTAGAAGAGCGCAAGATAGTAAGAGATAATGCTTTATATGGCTAATGCTTGGTATTTTAAAATACGATAACTAATACATTAAAGGGAAGAGGGGAGCCTCGATACTAATACTAAATATACCGATTATACTGCATTAGTTAAGACCTATATAGCTATATAAACATGCTGGTATATATATCTCTTGTTTAATATCGTTCTACTTATATAGCTTACTGCTAAGAGCCAGAACATACTAGTATATGGCTGACTTTTACTTAAGATTAAATCTGTAGATAAGATATTTAATAAGATTATCTAAAGTATTCCTAAAGCTAAGAAAATAACTAAAGCTATGCAGGCTAGGGGTAGAGTTATTTACTACCTTTCTGAGGCAAGTAAGAGAATATGGGTAGTTAAGCCGATGGCTTTGGATGAAATCGAGTTCTAAGCTGTCAGGCAGCAACTTATTTCTTTCTTTTAAGGGCTATCTATTATTAGGAAGCAAGTTAGATCGATAACTTAGGTAGACTTAGAAGCAGATATTAGGGAAAGCAAACCGGAATAAGCTTTTCTTCCTAAGTCTTGGAATATTAGATGAGGAGAGGCATTGCTAATAAGAGAGACCTTATTATCCTCGAGAACATTAGATTTGGATAGAATTAGAGATTATATTTATAGTCTAAAGCATTTAGTCTGTGAATATATAAACCTCTATGGTATTATCTAGTCTTAAACCTTATATTTAAGATAAATGCTAGTGATAGTAAAAGGGCATACTGGCTTTTGTTAATTAAAGAAATGAGGATAGTTTTATCTTAAGAATATTATATAGCTATCTGCATTATAATATTATATAAGATGTTTATTTATATAGACTTAATGATTCTATGAAATAAATAACTATAGATTCTTAAGTTTAGTTATATATTTACTATCTATAGTAAAATAGCAGAATAGAGAATAAGATAAAATTAGATTAATTCTATACCACGCTATAAACTCCTAATAAGAGGTTAGATACTAACTACCTATTATTTACAGAACACCGGATTGCCGGCATGTTATAATAACTTAATTGTATATTTAAAGCTGCAGGCCAGAGCTGTAATCCTGCCTAAAAGAGTTTCATTAACGATTTAATATTAATATCTAATAAAGGAGAAGGCTATCTTCCTATATTAATTTACTATTTAACTTTCCTTAAGCCCGACGAGAATCAGCTTTATGCCCCTTTTAAATTCTTTTAACTGGCCAAACTAACCCTACTAACTAAAGATAATTGCTTATATTTATAAATTCTTTATGTTAGGTTGTGGTATTCTTACTGCCTTATAAGACTATATAATGGATCTAGGATATCTTATAGGGCCCTTTATTGCATGCTTTCTGACTTTAGTTATCATAGTTGCCATTAATTGGCATCTACTATATAATGCTATGAATTCGAGCGAGGAGACAGCTCTCTTGCCCAATATAATAATTATAGGGACTAGAGGGATAATAGCCGGCGCAACAAACTCCCCAGATAAGATAACCGGCTATAAGGCTGGCATCGTATAAATTAATGCCCTGACTCGGGGGATTGATGTAGCATGGCGCAACAATGCGGTTGTTTACTATAAGCAGTTTTTGAACGTTAATAGTATCAATATAAACTCATCACTTGCAATCAGTCTCAGTCAGCATATCACGAAAACGGCAAATAATCCCTATATATAGGGAATAGTTATGACGCATGGCATAGATCTCATGTCCGAGATAGCTATGTTTCTATCTTTAATAGTTACTAGCTGCATACCTATTGTAATAACTGGCGCCATATAGCCATATATAGCCTTTAATGCAGATGGTCCTGGGAATATTATTGCTGCTATTAAAACTGCAGTAACTGCAGGATAGAGCTTAGAAGGCCGTAAGGTCTTGATTATTATCTAGGGCAAGATAATTACTCCCTGGGTAACTAAAAAGGATAATAATTAGTTCTTATCTAGGCCTGGATCGTTATTGGGAGATATAAAAGATTTTAAGCCCTTCTTTTGCTAGCTTCCTGGTCCTTATACTCCTATCAAGTTCGATATTAGCGAGCTCTTACCAGAAACCCCGTTGCCAGAAGTAGTTATCTTTTAGGCTTATTAAGACTTTCCTGCATATCTTATTAAGGTAGCTATCTCGATGGGGGTTAAAGGGATAGTCCTTGTTGGTTATAGTGATAGGTATTGGCCTGCAGTATCGGCAAAAGAGATCAGGAAATTGGTATATGAGAGCAGAGTTGTTATAGTCTTTACTGCTGAGGGTTAGTTAGAATATGTAGTAAACGCGAGAATTAGGGTTGGGATACCCAGGGGCGATTAGAACCTATATTAACTTAGAATCCTCTTGTAGCTTTTACTTTAGTCTGGGGCAGGAGAAGAGGAAATATAAAGCGCTATTTTAAACTTTCTAGAATAGTCTTACTGCCGGCAGGCTTTAGGCTTACCTGCTAGATTATAAATAGGCATTTAGCAGGGTATACTTATGGCTATGGCGTAACTTTGGGAAGGAATGATATATTTCGATAGGTGCTAGGCATAACTGATATCGATATTCTATAACTGGAATATAGGCCTGTAGCTACTTTAGGGGTTACTAAGAGTATAAATGGTTATAAATAAGGGCGCTATGAATAAGAGTTTCGAGAATTACTTATGAAATTATTTTTAAATGTTAATTAAAGCTTATTTCTATTAAATAAGGAAAATTTATTAGGCTCTGAGTTAAGGAAAGTATAACTAGTAAATAAAAATTAGATATATCGGTTTAAATATTAGGGTTAGGGGAGGTTATAAGCCGCCTGACTTAATAGATAGTTAGTTAGAGAAGGTTTCCTACTTAGTGAAAGAGGGGGCGGGAAGAGAAAACTTCTCGGATCTTGACCTATATATACCCTAAAGGTCTGCTATCCCCCCCCCCTCTCTCTTTTTCTTTTTCCTTTTTTTTTTTTTTTTTTTTTTTTTTTTAACAGCTATCAGAACAGTGCAGGTCAAGTTCTCGTTTATTATCTTAAATACTCTCTATAATAATATTAACGGTAGAAGAAGGGGAGGTATTAAGTCTTCTGCTTAACTCTATTAGCCTCGGCCTCTTTGTCCTAGTCCTTTGACCTTTGCCTTATTATTTTACGTTACTTGGCCTCAGTCCTTTTATCGCAATTACCATGCTGTTCGCACTATGGATTATCTATAAAGTAATAACTTTTATATATGGCTACTTAATGGTTACCGTTAAGATCTTTCCTGGCGACCTTATCTATACTGCTGAGTACTTGTTTATTAAAAAGGCGTCCTGGGATAGAGATAATATTGCTATACTTAGTCGAACGTCTTGTAATGAGCTTAAAATTGGGGATAAAAAGTCTAGCAAATATATAACTTTCTCGTGGCAGTTAATGCAAGTAAGTGGCGCCTGAAACAGCATATAGAATGGTTTCTTACTTACTAAAATAGAAAATAGTATTTTACCCTCTATTTTTATTTTAGTTTTAGGCAGATAGTAAACTGTTCTGAATTTAAGGGCGAAGGGTTACTAATTATTATAATACTGCTAGATCTAATTATATAAAGTACTCTTTATCTTGCTTTAGAAACTTGGCTAGTATGCTATTGCCTATTATAATATATACTCCTAACTAATAAAAGGCAAGAACCTATTAAAAAGTTCTATAGACTTTAATAAATAATATTTTAAGATATAAGAGAGATAAAACTGGTATATAGTACCCTAGGTATTAATCCGCGCTGCCAGAGTAGACGAAACTAGCCCTTTGCGTATCTCGGCTAATGGGGACTTTAGTAATAGATTCTAAAATTATAAATGATTTACTTGCTGATATTGATAAATACCTAAAAAACGACTCTATAACGTACTATTATAAATAAGGAATCCCTTATAGATAAGGATACTTATTATATAGGCCTCTAGGAATAGGAAAGATGAGCCTTATTTACGTTATAGCTAGCATATTTAGGCTACTAATTTTCTGCCTTAGCCTATATGCTATAGTGTTAACTGATGAATCTCTTATTTCCCTTACTATAACTTTGCCATAATGAGGTATTTTATTAATCGAGGATATCGACTCTGCAGGCCTAGTCTGCACTTTATCAGGTTTTGAGTATAGGGTTACTCTAAGTAGATATCTAAATGCCACTAACGGGTTCTCTGCTCTAGAGGGTTATATTCTAGTTATAATAACCAATAACCGGGATTTGCTTAATCTGGCTATTCTATATCCTGGCTGTGTTGATTATGAAGTGTATTTAACTAATGCCTCTAGATCTTAGATAGAATAGCTTTTTAGAAGCAACTACTGCTTAGATAGTAACAGAGATCTAGATTCTATAGTATAAGAGTTTGCAGGTAGGGTCTTAGAGTTTTGGTTTTCCCTGGCTAAAATTTAGCAGTACTTGCTTAGACTGGAAGTCTGGGATAGTCCTGAAATAGCTATTATAGAGATTACGGCATAGGTATCAGAACATCTAGAGCCTCTAGGTCTATAGGCTAAAAGGACTAAATAAGATAAGGTATGCTTATAGCTATAATATAACTTTAGGAAGGGATAATATATTTTAATAGGTACTAGGCATAACTAATATTAATATTCCCTAACTAGGATATAGGCCTATAGCTACTTTAGGAGTTACTAAGAGTATAAGTAGTTATAGAAGCCTTAACTATCCTCTGATATTTGAGTAATATGGTATATAAGAGTATAAGGTTTTAAATTATCTAGTAATATCCTAATAGAAAATTTATTTAGGTGTTTTTATTCTGGAGTAAAGCAGAGAGTAATAAGACTTTTGTGTAGTTCCTGGGATTATTTATTGCTATTACTAAAGCATTATTAACGTTTAGCGTATATAGTTTAGCTACTGCAAGCACTATATAGTCCTATAAATCCCTACTATTTAATATGCTTAGCTGTATTATAACTATCTCTTTTCAGGATATTGAGCTATTAAGATCTAGATTTTGTTTTATCTTCTTTATTATTAAGCCAGTATATCTAGGTTATCGTCACCTTGTTCTTCCTTCTTAGTGCCTCTGCCACACCTGGCAGCATATTGCCGGACAGGTTTAATAATTATGTTTAGGCTGGAGATTAATTTAATTCTATTACTTTCGTTTTTGCATAGCGATATGTTAACAGCTTCCTTAGCATTTCGCTCGTAGAGTTAAACCTGTTAAGGGTAAAGATTACGATTAGCGTAAATAATATCACGCTTTTAACGATCTCTTAACTATAGATAATGCTCTATTGCCTAGAAGGCCATTAGATTGAATGTAAGTATAAGAGCCCGATACTTATCGCTCCTGTAGATAGAAAAGCTAGGCGCTTATTTCGTTCTTGGCTATCCACCCATAAATACAATAGAACCGCTGCTTTATTAGATTGAATTGGTGGCATTAAATTGAAGATGTTGAACCTTATACCTACGATGAGTTCTCCAATGCTTACTACCTAGCGTCTCGGCTATTCTTCTCTGCCTCTTAAATAATGCTATTCCTAACCTCTTATGCTGGATTAATCGAGGTTAACCGTTTCGAACCCGAGCTAGCCGTTTTTAGGTATTAGGCATTATATGACTAACAATCTATATAGACTAGCTATCTCTACTTCTAAAGGATGGGAATTTTCTTTAATATTATATACATAATATTCTATTATAAGATAAAGCAGAAGCTATTACTCTCTTTTAATATGCCAGATAGCTATAAAAATACTAAATATAGATTGCTTTTCTATCTTTTATTATAAGTTTTGTGTCCCTTTCCCCATAAGGCAGGCTACTCCTATTTTACTAATATCTTGCTATAGTAATCCGGCTAGCCATCGAGCGCCGCGTAAACTGCATAATATGTATTTTTATTATAGCCGCTAGTATAGAAGAGATAGAGATTTTTAGCAGGAGAAGTATATATTCCTTATTAATAAAGTAAGGATAACTATGCTAATCTACTTTATAATAAAGCTAATCTTATTATAAAGGAGGAGACAAATTGACTAGATCTATTTTATAAGTTTTTCCTAATAGCTTATAATAATAGTCTGTTTTTAGCTTTATTAGACGTAAAGAAGCCATTGCAGGTCCTCGATCTTAGTATAGGCATGGGAATCTAGGCTATAGAATTATCTAAGTAAGTCTGCTTTAGAAATAGATACTTTTATTTTAAATCTTATAAACTGGTGCAGGAAGTATCCTTATATGCATGTGCAGGGCCTTAACTTTAATATAATATAGCCTAAGATATAAGCTTAGCTAATAGATATTATCCTTTACTAACTTAGACTATAGAGGATTTTATAGATTATAGAACTTCTAGAGCTATTTAATCTTAAGGGTCTTTAGGATACAGTTAGTACTAACTAGGACTTAATCTATGCCTAAACCCTCTTTAGTAGTATTTAATATTGGTTATATCTATATAAAAATATGTTTATGTTGGTCGAACCTACTATTACCCCCTATCCGCTAGCCTTAACTAACCCTTAGTTAGGCACCTAAAGCCTAGGACAGGCTTTATAAAGCAAGTTAAAATTAATTAAATCCTACGTTATAATAATAGCTCTCTTCTGCTAGATAGTGCCTTAAGTTAATAGGCCTTGAAACTTCTCGATATAATAGACCGGTATGGCCATCTAATAAGAGTGCGCCCTAATAAGACGTAATGCTAGCTTAAACAAGCTAGTTTTATAAATATCTATAAAACAGTTATCTAAGCATACTATAATCCTTAGCCTGAAGATCTTAATAAGAAAGAGGCAGGAAGATAGTTTAATTTGGGGCTCTCTAGCGGTCTTATAGCTCTATTATATGCAGCTATAGTAAGGATACTTGGCATATCTAGAGAAGAAGTGGAGTGCCTTTATGCTAGAGTTAATGAGGAGATATATATATAGAGTTACTATATATACTATAGAATGTAAGTCTTGCTCTAACTCTGGCTGTTAGGGTAATTACTAATAACTAGTCAAGATATATTTAGATGGTAAGAAAACCTAATATAGACTCTAGCAATCCTTTAGTTCTTTTAAGTTAACTTCTAATACTAGCTTCTAGTATAATATATTTTTTAGCAGGTTTAGAGTACCTATATATATGTAACTAGCCTCTCCTTAAGGACTAGGTCTATGCGCTGTTTATCGGGAGAATGGTAATGGATTTAATATCGGCACAGTTTGCAGGGAGGGGCAATAAACAACGCAAACAATATTGGTTATGCGAAGGACCAAAACGAAGATCGAGTTATCTAGGAATCGGGCCTGCTTTAAGGCCTTGACCGAGCTCAGGGACCTGAATTAGGCATTATCACAGCAGTTAGCCGAAACTGTCAGCAAACCTTTAGCAATAGGCTCCCATATTGCAGTTCTATACCTACACTTTAATCTTAATATTACTATAATGACAAATGCAAGGGATATTTTCCTAAGACTTTCTTTAGTATAGTACTAGTGACCTAGATACTATTTCCCAGTCAAATCCTTTATTAATAAGCTTTATGAGCTTATTATCTTCCTTAGGCCGCTAAGTATCTCTGCATGATAGAGCGGCAAGCCGATACAGGTTTACCTAGCGTGGCCTTTCCTTGTTTAAGATTAGGGCTACCTGCATATATAACTTCACTTTGCCTGTTTATTTATTAACTATTCCCGATAATAGTAACTTAGGCTTAAGATAAGACCTTAGCTCTTACTAAAAAGGGAATTCGTCTTTAACTATTTTATAAGCCCTTGAATGAATACTCTCTGCTATAAAGGGTCTGACTATCCTTAAGAAGGATAACACGGCTTATATGTAAATAATATCGCAGGCATAGATATATATAGCGCCTTTGTTCTGTTTAAAGGGGGTAATAAAGGTCATGCTATCTTTAATGCTTTTTTTTTTAGCTTTTTACCGTTTTTTCAATCCTGCTGATCTCCTACTTATCTCTTAAGAAAGTTAGAAATTACCATATATGATATCATTGTATGCTCTCTTAGAGTAATTCGAGAAAGTAAGCCTTGTATTAGTTAACTTAAGGCGCGAGATTGTTCTTTATTTTTTTAGCTATCTTATTAGGAATTTAATATAGCTAGATAAATTAATAACGTTACTATTATAAAGCTAACCCTATTATCTGCAAGACTATCTAGCTCTTTTAGGAGAGCTATTTTAAAGCTTAGACTGCATTAGGTTCCTCTAAATACTACTGCAAACAGTTCTTATATATTTATCTAGGTCAAAAGAAGCTAGTGGCTCTAGTAGTCGAAAGTTATAAGTGTAGTTAGTATAGGGGCTAAAGATAGCGTTTATACCGCTTATAATCCTCTATAACCTCTTAGCCGCCTTCTCTCTCGTTATGTTACCCTTTAAGCAATTAGTGACTGCATATAGGTAAAGGGGAAAGTAATGGTAAAGGAACTAGTAGAATTGCAAAACATGCCCTTAAGGACTAATATATTAGAATGACTCTTTAAAGAATCTTTTTAGTAGTCTGCAAGCTTCTCTTAAGGTAAGGGACCTTTCCTTTATTACAACAGAAAAGACAATATAAGTGTTTGGTCTCTTAATATCTTTATAGCTTATATAGAAAGCTTTGCAGATAAGATACCCTGCGATAACATCGACGGGCACGATATCTAGCTTGGCATTTGGCCGCCTGTTAATAACTCGAAGAACACTACTGCTAAAGCTAAGAACTAAGCCTCTAAATGCTGCCTTATTATTAATCCATCTAGGCATTGGATGCTCTAGCGCGGCGTAAATGATACTTGGTTAAACAATAGTAACAGGAAGTGAGCCCTTTGTCTTGCAAATTAGATATTCGGCGAGGCACTTTAAAAGACTGTATATGTTTAGATGTCTAGTGGCAGCGATAGCTTGCTATTTCCTAATAACCCTGGTCTTTAGCTTATTAATTAATCTGCTAGCGGGCCGTAGTAGGTCGACTAAGCTCTTATAGATAGGAGCTTCTTAAGGTAGAGTCACATATGCAGTGCTTGTGACGATAAGCTGTTAAAGCTTATTGCAGTCCTTTGCAAGTAAGAGCATATTACGTAAACTATTAATGTTAGAAGAGATAGCATCTAAGACCTCGCTATCGAACTTGATACAGGCAGCAGTATGAATGATGTAAGTGACAGCTTCGCAGACCTGACCGTACTCATTGTCTCCCAAACTACATCGGAAACAGGCCAAGTTAGTATCTATAACTTAAATGTATTCTACCTAGCTCTTCAGTAGAAGGCTAAAGCATAGAGATGAAGATATCTGTTGTGCAAAATGAGTCTTTGCATTGAACGAGTCTTTCTTGCGTATAAGGAGGATGACTTGCTGGATGTTATGGGCTGCACGAAGCCGCAAGAGTTCCTCGACAACAACTTTCCTAAGGAACCCAGTGGCTCTAGTGACAAGAATAACTTTATGGGATGACATAATAGGTATTTTGAACAAGTAATAGTGGCAGGTTTAGTTCGATAAGTGTTATAGAGAATGAGAACTGCGCCTCTCTGAAACGAACAGTCACACTGACTCTTATAAGCCCCATCAACCCATTCTTCACACTTCTCCACCTCTGCCGGCTCAACACTTCAGTCTCAACACTGTCTTACATGCATTGGATGACCCCCTACCGTTGAGTTACTCACCATGGCTGTTTCCAGTTTTGTTTAAAGGGACTTTCGTAGCTGATGGGAAATGTACCCTCCATTCATTAACGCGTTATAAGCTATTTAAAGAGTCTCTATTATTAGAAGTACAAATACAATGGAAGCGAGCCAGTCTGATAGATACTAACGCCCGCCTATATGAATTTCAAGGTCGGCCCGAGGCTTCCACCTACCGAAAGGGGGCTGTCTTCCGCGGTTTAATTATGGGACCATACGGGCATGGTGGTCAGCGCTGCTCCCAATGTTGAAAGCTAATGGGTGTGCCTAGACCAGACATGTAGGGTCAACTGTGACGATCGTCGGCAGACTTTCTACCTAGGATTATAAGTTTGCCATATTTAACCTCTGATCCTAGTTCTTAAATAGAGTCTTAGTATATGCAGAGGTAAAGGCTGGTCAGCCCCAATGGACTACCAGAAGCTCCTCCCGTATTCAGCATGCATGACGGTACATGTGATGCAGGACGTTTGTTGTAGGATTCTCAACAATTCTTACATCGGTGCACGCGAGACCCGGTTATATGATGAGATCAAAAGCTCCTCTTGGTATGTTGTATGGAGTTTGTCTTTCGAGAAATGTCATTGGACTTTAAATCTGGATAAGGGTTGTTTTTTATTGTATTCCTTACCTCCATCTATGCATAGTCTTATCTATTCACGAGTTCATTCTACAGACCATAGAAAGTCTCTAGCATTACATGTAGTTTGGAGTGTTCATATATATAACCGCAACAATAGATGATGCAGCTCTTGGCCAGATTCAACTCTAAATAACACTTCTCAAAACACACTTCAGGCAGCATATCATTGACAATCTTTCAATTCGTTAATACTATATATCCTGGTGATTCCGTCTAGTGCTGAACACTAGATCTCGTGAGAACAGCAGGAGGATCAGAAATTTCTTGAAACGAACCAAATGGCCCAGCTTCTAAATACTGGCGTATTAGGGGGGATATATTGTGGAAGCGAGCGAGTCTAACGATTTGGTCTGACTCACGCTGTTCTTCCGTCTGCCGATCCATGTCAAAGTGCTTGATAACAAGGCTCAAAAGAAACCCGAAGCCAGAAACACAGGTAAAGAACAAAAAAACACCCCTGAAGCCGAAGGCATAAGCGTCGAAGATACGTTGTTTCATCCTGGCTCCATCTAGTAGCTTGTGTAATTCCACCACATATGCCTCGCTATTCTTGGCAATTTCGGTAGGTAAGTTCAATTATCTCAACTTTATGCTCATGGCATTTTGGAAAGTTAACCCACCAATACCAACTCCTAATGCCATGCCGAATTGCCTTATGAATGCATACATTGCTGCAGCCAGTATCTCATCACCGCTGTTACACATAGCTTGACAAGCAAAGTTCTGTGCGTTCAGGACTGCCCCATGGCCAAACCCGATAACTACCAGGACGGCAACCCACTAAGCCGTTGGGGTACTTGCATCAAAAAGGAGGGTTAGTCCCGAACCAGTCGCAGTCAGCATCCAGCCCAGCCATATCGGTAGTCGATAGTTCTTCGTTCGGGTCACGAAGCCACCTGCAATTACCGAACTTGGAACTGTGATCAGCATAACCGGTAGTGTTGCAACCCCAGTCTTGATAGGAGAGTATGCCTTTAGTGATGTAAAATAGAATGGAATGTAATAGAGCTGGCCATATAGCTGCAAAGATTTAGAACGTGTCACTGTACGGTCTGGGTGTACATACCACAATGCCTTGAAGGGAGCCGCATAAGTAGGTTAAAACTTGGCTTGCACTAGAAAACAAACGCCATTATAGGATCGGGTTCTGGGCCAAGCGCTGCTCATAAAACCAAGTCCAGATAAGGCCAGCAATGCCCAAGGAAAGGGGAATCAGGGTGCCGCTGCTACTCCACCCGAACTGAACGCCGCCCCAGGAGATGGAAATCAGAAACAGCGTCGCTGATGAAGCGAGAAAAAGCCCTCCCAGGAGGTCAAGTCTCAAGACTCTTTGATTGCTTTTGGGGGTGCGATCTTGGAGAAGCTGCGGTGTAAATATGGCCCCGGAGATGCAGAACGGAAACATAATATAGAAGACCCACCTCCATGTCGTTTTCTGTATAAAAAGGCCACCTAAAACAGGGCCAGTGCAGTTTCCACCAGCCCATAAAGCAAGCCTAGTATTATTAGTTAGCATCAGAACGCTAAAGGCGACAGTGGACAGCCGTACACGATGCCATACCACTTTGGGCGGTGGCGGAGAGGCACAATATCGGCATATATCATCAACGTAAGACTCATAATGCCACCAGCACCAATGCCTTGCAAAATTCGCCCAATGAGAAGCGGGGGCGATGAGTGAGCTAGGCAACAAAAAACAGTTCCTGCGGTAAACGCGAGGACTGATGCAGTCAGTGGCCGTGCATGACCAAACACACTGCCGGCGCCCGAGATAAGCGGCATAGTCACGGCATTACTGAGCAGAAATGACGTGCCGACCCAGAAGCTCTCGTTGGCCGTTAGATGAAGATCCACAGCAATTCCCTTTCATTGTTATAAACACTATTCTGGCAGATCGCAGGGAAGGGTATCACTTACATGTAGAGCAGTTACGATGATGCAAGAGTCCAGTGCTACTAAGAAAGCAAGAACTGACAGCAGAATCATGACTTTAAGCTGCTGGGATGTGGGACTCCAATTTCTTTCCGTAGCGAGCTGCTTGTAGCCCACGGCCAACGTCTGGAATCTCCGATTTGTTTCCATAATAATGACCTGACAGATGAAAGAGTTGCCAGTTGAAAAACCGAACGAATTGTTTCAAGACAAGAGTGTTGGTCTTTAGGTACTCGAATATCAGAGGACATGGAGTTCGACTGTTGCTCCCTTACAGCGCGAATTAACTTCAAGGGGATATCTCACTTAATAATCCGCGAGTCGGAATGAGGGCCCGAAGGCACAGCAGGAACGTGACTTCATTGAGATACTACCAGACTCCCCAATGCAACCTCGCTTCGGTATCACATCTAATTAGAGCATTTTGCTCAACAGTTCTACAAATAGATCAGCCGTTCTGGAGTAAGCAGCCACCTCCCTCGGCCTCCCGGGAACTATGAAGACTCCGTCGTGTGAGTAGCGCTCCTCCATGCCATGTCTCGCAAACATAACCCCCATCGGTAATCCAGACAGCACCCATGTGCTCTTCCCCCTCTTTCCCTTCAGTGATGAACTAATAAGCACATTTCCTGTCACCCATTGATGTTTATAAACTTGGTTTTCATCTGCCCCCAGACGACACTGAAGCTCATGCAACTATTGCCCCCAACACTTTAAAGAAAAACAGAAACGCGCCATGCTCGCTCAGAACTCAATTCAGGCTTTGATGCCCGTATCACCTACTGAATTAGCATCAGGAGGCAACGGACAGGTTTATGCCTCTCTGTTTGTGCTTGCATGCTTTATCACTCTGATTCTCTCAGCTCATAATGGTTATCGCAATCTTGATCAACGTCCCGAAAGAAAAAGACCTATCAACGCTAATGGCGGCTTGCCTTTCATTGGACACGCCTCGGCCCTGATTGCCTACCCAGAGCCATTCTTGCTGCAACTCCTGTAAGTTTAGCTGCCACAGCATATTTGAACATCTGCTGACTGGCATAGAAATAAACTGTGTTTAGCCCCTCTTCAAGTCCTTCTCCCTACTGGTGGATTCTACTTGGTATCCCCCGGTGAACAAGCCATGTGGCTACTCAAGAGTGGCCGTCAGACCGTCCCAACTCCAAGCCTTCTCTACGCCTTTCAGACCTTTTTTGGGTTGCATAGAGAAGACCTGAAAGTTTTTAAGCACAACAACATATCGGTCGCGGAGGCTCGGCTAGGCTTCTCAACATCCCATCAGGATCCGAGTCGCCGCATCATGGAACACCAGAGAAGAGATTTTAGGCTACATCTTCATGGTCCGGGTCTCAATTCCATTATCAGTCGTTTTCTTGCGATCTTGAAATGTAAGATGTTCCAAAAGACAGCGGTTAGAAATGACTAGGTAGAAATCCCTGACTTATACACGTTTATCGTATCCAAGGTCTTCCGAAGTGAAGTCGAAGCGCTATATAGACAACACATTTTTACTACTTGTCCAAGCCTTAAAGGCGATTTTTGGACCTTCTATAATGCCTTTCCCCGAATCTCCCTGGGGCTGCCCCGGTGGCTCTCACCATCATCCTACCGCGCTCGGGACAGAATGCTGGAAAACTTCCGCCTTTAGAGGATATCATGTGAGAAATCACGACGAATAAACGACCCTACTATCCACAACAGCGAATACGACCCAGTTTGGGGATCGCAAAGCACACAAAGAATGCTCAGGCGATTCGTTAATCTGGGCCTCACAGAAGATGGGCTTGACACTGCAATGTTTGGGTTTTTTTTCGCGTCAGACTCCCTATTCCCTTGAACTCGCGTTGACCAAGCTTACCAGACTAAAACAGAACATTCGCAAACACCATACCTACTGCCGCTTGGATGATGCTGCATCTCCATCTAAGTGACGGACTAGCCAATCGCATAAGAGCGGAACTTTCCAGATCTGTATTGGATAAGTCGGGCGTTATCAGACTAAATGATCTTCCACATCAACCTCTTTTGAACTCTATCTACTACGAGACTCTTCGTCTCCATGTAGCAGGTACGGTTGGCCGGAAATCTCCTATGGACATACATGCCCCTGGCGGTTAGGAGTTTGGAGCTGACCTGCCCATATTAATTCCCTCTTGGCTTAGTGGTCTAGATGATTCGTTTTGGAACAGTGGCGGGACACTGCCTGATGGCAATTCGCAGCATCCAGTGGATAGCTTTTAGGCCGAGCGCTTCCTTGAATACCCGAATGATCCCTTGAGCGGTCCGATAAGAAGGGAGGCCTCAAAGCATCAGGTCCCGGCCGCAAAACTACCCCCAAGATCTGAAATTGATGACTGCACGGCAAAGCTTGTCACAAAGGGAACCCAAGGCCATTTTTTCCCGTTTAGAGGAGGCACAAGCAAATGCCCTAGAGAGGCCCTTGCAGGACAAACCATCCTCAGCTCAGTGGTCTTTATGATCTATAACTTCGACATCCAGCTTTGCGACCCAAATGAGGCGAGGAATATACGCTCACGTCATAGAGCCCTTCCGTTTAGGTCTCATGCTTTTGATCAGCCTGTACCTATCCGTATTAGACGCCGAGTGCTACCATGATGACGCCTTGCCATGTCAATTACTACGCAGGTAAACCGTAAAGGGCTATCGATAGCTAGGTACTTAGCAAATAAATTCAGGGTCTAGAAAAAGAAACCTTAGCGACTGATGTTCCTGCCGAAGTGGGTACTCACGATGGTGTCGAAGTGAGTATTGTGTTAGCTACCTGCCCCCCCTCGGCCTTGGTCGGCGCGCTAGGCTATTCCTCGGAGGCCTGCCTCAATGAGGGCTCAAATTGTGCCTTGCCTAGGTGCTTAATCACTTCACAAAGGGCCATAATGGTGTTATTGTTACCCATAGGTACTTCTCAAACGTCCGGCAGGTGGGGCCGCCAGTTCTCATTACCGACAGTACGGATAATGCAACGCTACGTTACGGCACTACAGAGTCACGGGGTGACAGAACGCAATGCAATGCTGACATTCAAGTTACAAAGAAATTGAAGGAAATGGCATGTGTCAAGTTCATAATCCCTACCGAGGCAGAATCGTCTCGTGTGCCAGCCACCCCCACAATGGTTAGCTGTGTTAGTTGACGCCCATAACTCGCCCCCAACTCAACAAATCCACAGTATACTAGATCAGAACAATCTTGCTTTAAATAGCGCAATTATCATAAGTATTTGCATATGCGAGGGACATGGGCAGGGGGGTATAAAAGAAATGGCACATTAGTTAGCCCGGGGTAGGCAGGCGGACGGAACTGTATGAGATAACGGAAACGAACGCTTCCGTTACCGACTGGATGGAACTTGATGCTATTGGATAATTTAATGGGCCCTTCAGTGCCCCCCTAAAGTTCCTCGCCTTTTTCGGCTTGGGTTTATGCAGGTGCTGTTTGTCAAGTGATCTCGATCGTGAATATCCTGGTTTTGCTCATAACGAAGAAGGTAGCACTGGAGGGTGCAAAATTCACGCATCAACTTTTGCCCCCTAGGATTGTCAGAGTCTGAACGTAGCCACGGCGCTTACCGGCTTTTGACTTGTCGAATTATCAACAATCTGAATTATAGCTCATCAGTTATACACCCATCCTGCTTCGGCCTTTCCCATATAAAGAAAGACAAATATGGGTGACATGGTAGCTTAGATGACGACCTAAACTTAGACAACGTATGACATGAAGCGGAAGAGGCAACCTGAAGTCATGTGAAGGTACCGTGAGGCCCTAAACTGGGTGATCTTGCAAACTATGGTAGGGTCTCCAAATTTGGGACACCGAGGAGACTGGCCTACGGAGGTAAGTTTGGGACAGACGGATGGATAATAAGAACCTGTTTACAAGTTCTCTCCTTCCTCGGCTATAGTGAAGGCATAAAGTTTGTCGATTGCTATGTTCATATGATTCAATAGCCATGTTGAGAACCCCAACTGGGCATTTTGGGCTACTGCCAAACGAGCTTCTTCTCCATTTAGTCTCTCTTCTGCCGATCACGGACGTTTTGGCTTTAAAGTGTGCTACACACGACCTTCTACTCGTCATGGAACAGCGAATTCAACCTTCCCAATACATTCAAAGCACCGGCCCTTTCAACAACAGCCACGATCTATTAGAGACTATGGGTCGACACGGTGCTGTACCATGCCCCACCCCCC